>PVJS01041844.1:0-17782 GCA_004027185.1 Glis glis
AAAAAAAAAAAAAAAAGGAAGTATCTGGAAAGTGAACATACCAGAAGACCCAGGGGAAGGTATGTGCACTTTATGACATAGTCTCGGAAGTCATAGAGCAGCATTTTCTTTATGCTCTATTCCAAACCAGAGAGAAGTCCGCCCCTATTCCAGAGGTACAGAGACAATGCCTCTTGGTAGGAGGAATATCCACTGATGCACAGTCTTTTAATTCCACAATCTATACTCTGGCTACAGAGTATTTATATTCTTTTCATGTGCAAAATGCATTCACAATCCATCTCCAAAGAACCACAAATAGCCTCATTCTACTCTGGCATCAGACCCAGGGCTAAGGTCTCCAGTCTCTTCATTAAATCAAGGAGTGGATGATTCCTCATTCCTCAGGGTCAGTTCATTGGGCACATGTTTTTTAAACAATCTAAGAACCTATTAGCTACCCCACAGGTACCCAATAAATGTGGATGAGCAGGTCAAAATATCTCCAACAGAAACAACCATTCAAAAGAAGGAAAGAAGGAGGAACTTCACAGACATGTATCAATAACCTTTCTGAAATTGAGTCAGGGACAGTGTTGACATTTCCTTGATTATGGCCCAGTAATGTTCTCTAGGGCTAATTCTTCACGGTTGGTATGGGTCTAAGGAACTGGTTAGAATAAAGGGTTTTTGTTTGTTCACAGAGACAGCAAACTGCTCCTCTCCTCTCCTCTCCAGGGACAATGAAAAAAGGGATCATGCTTTTAACAACTTAATAAAATATTAGAAATAGATGTTAGGTAATAGATTTAACATATCTAAGACAAAAATTTTAAGTCAATAGTTTGCTAATCAATATTTCTTCAAAGGTAATGACATGAGAAACAAGGAGAAGATATAAGGACAAGTTAGGCATAACGAAATACCAAACACTGCTATATAGATTGATTTCAAACTACTTCAACTACTTTCAATGGAGCCTTAGAAAGGAGAAGTAATTCAACAGAGTTTTCACTTACAGGAAACTTCAAACTTACGCAATCGATTTCCCATATGAAAGGCTAAGTAAAATACAATTCCTTTTTTTCATTCTAGGAAACTAAAAGATACTTCTGTTTAATCTTACTCTTCAGAATTTAATAGTGTTGGACTGCTTTCCTGTCTCTATAGTGTACTAATTCAGGATACAACAGTACCTTTCTGCATCCACGCATGGATGGAAAACTGCAATCACTGGTATCCCAGTGCTTCTTATATATTTGGCAATTATGCAGCAATTTTCAGCCTCAGCTACCTTTGCCTCTTAAGATATTTTTCCCAAATAAGATTTCTCATTCTTCAGCCTTCATACTCCCAATATCGTTTGTACTTGTTTGTAATAGTATTAGCAAGCATTTATGAAGCCTTTACAATGTATGAGCAGAGTAACAACTGAATTACATGTGATATTTCTCTTAAGTAGGTATTATTGTTTCTATTTTGTATATGAAGAGAATGAGCACAGAGAAGTTAAATGAATTTTCCCTACTTATTACCCTATAGAGCTTACAATTGGCTGTGTTTGTCCACATTACATGATTCACACTAGACTGATCATATGTGCATGAAGGATGATAATTTATGTGCCACTAAGAGTTCTTATTTATTCAAAATATAAGGCAAGAATAAAGGCTTAACTTCACTGTTACCTGTCTAATCAAAATTATTGGAATCCATGAATTAAATATTTCTGTCATGATAGAAAAACTTTAAGAAAATAGAAAAAGAATATAATATTTCTGTGAAATCTAATCCCTATTAAAAGTTCTTCTCTTTTTGTAGCTACCAACTTTGCTCTTTTTAAAAGAACATTTCCTAGAGAAGGAGAGTGGGTTTCACACATGTGTCTGAAATAAATTTTAAGAAGAGGATCCATGAAGAAATAGAAGAAGGCAGAAGAATATACTCAAGGTCTCTAAACCATGCCATTTGGAGCCCCTGAGCTCCACAGATGTGACAGTAAGCAGCAGGCATTCTGGGTAGGCTGAAAGATCTCTGAGCTTGTGCAGAGACAATAGTCGACCTTTCCATTACCATAGATGTCTTTTACTTACTTTATATTTTGAGGCTACATGGCTCTGTGATAGGGAAGAAAGAGCTATGAATGTAAAGGTATAATTACACTAACTACTCTGAAAGCAGAATAATTATCAAGCCCAAGGTTTCAGTTTAAAAAAGAATAGAATATCCCTTCATCTGAAAGTTGGTTCTCAAAAATCAGATGCCTTCAGGAAAACCTGAGAATGAACCAATATACAATCATCTGGTTAGAATTTGACAAGAGATCAGGTATTCTGTGGACCCAGGTCTATTATCATTCAGGGCCCCTCTAGGGAAAAGCTCTTAGGACCCATCCCTCAATCTAGAGGGGGAGAAAGGTGATGAAATGACCCCTGGTTTCACTCTTCACTGAAAAACTTGGTACTTCATATCTGACAATTTCACCAGGTTCAAGCGCACAATTAAATTATTTTTCAAAATGCTAAGAATAAAACCTTTGTACCTATTTAAGAAATCATTCTTAAAAATATAATTGTAGTACTGGTGACAAAGGAGGAAGAAAAGAAAAAAATATTTCCTCTTCCTGATCAACAGTCAGGTGAAGTGAACAATAAAATGATTTTATTATACCCACTGCCTGTCTCCCATTGTTTTCAGAGTTCACTTGGATGGAAAAAATGCACAATTAAGGGCTTTTCCAGAGTCATTTAAAGGAAAACCTGAATGTTAAACTAATTAGTCATATTTTAAAATGAGCACTTTAAGGATGAACCTAAATGCCTTTGAGTCTTTTTTGAGAGGTAAGTGGGTGTTAAATTATACTCAAAATTATTTCTCATAAAAGAAATATTTTATTAAAAAATCTTTTAAAAGTTGAATATATTCTGATAATCGAATTTCATAAAAGAAAATTCTGACAAAGAATGATTTAACATTTCTAGGTTTGGTAAAAAAATAACAATTTTATCAATTAAATTTTACCAGTCACAAAATCTAAACAAATTATTTGAGGTAATCCTGAGGGAAAATTTATTCATTTGAAAGAAAAATAATTTTTATATTTTATAAACTGAGATGAAGGATTTTGGGGTTTTTTTATAGAAACTTTTAAGTAGCTAAAAGGAAATGTGAAATTTTAAGGCAAATCATCCTTGTTATCAATAGGATTTGGGGGGAAAATAGGACACTTTTCTAGCCAAATCTTGATCATAAGGAGTACTGTGAAAAAATTTGTTGTATTAGAATTCATAGCTAGCTGTTTTCTTCTTTGATCATGCTTCTTTCTGAGCCTTCCTCTCTTACGCTATAAAATTTGGATTAGTAAGTACTATCTTTGCAAGGGAAAACTACCTGAAATAAGTGAAATTATTAATACCTGAAATTAACTAAGGTCTCCTCTCTAAGTTCTGCTTAAAGGTCTAGAGTTTAATGGAGCAAATAACTAGTATTAACCCAATGATAAATAAATGTGTGTTTTCTGAAGTCCACTAATAGAGATCAGATCTTTGTACTATTTTACCTCTTCCTCAAATTTATTTCTACTTAACAGCAATATTTATTTTGTGTTACAACTTAAGGTTTAACAGATAAGAAAGACAAAAAACCCGTTAATATGTGGTTTGCAGTATAGATGGGGGGAATGTTTTAAAGAAAAAAAGGCTGTCTCCTCTATTATTAGTAATGTATGGATAAAGGACAGTGTTAGCTGCCTTCACTCTTGCTGCTAATTACACAAAAACTCAGCAAGGTAAATATTGGAATTTTATGATTAGATTAGATTTTACAATTAGGAAAGTTAATGATCTTAGAGAGGTTAAGTAGTTTGCTTTAAATCACAGTGAGTTTTTATGGGAACACTCTAATATGAACCAAGAAAGAACCCACCTCAATCAGGAGCCCTGCCGTGCTTGTCTTCAAAGAAGTGATAAAAAGCCTGGGCCCCTGGCTTTAGAACAGAAGCTAAGCACACTCCAACAGAAGACTGAGTACAGAACCTTACACATATATTTTTTTTTGAGGTGACACATCTGGCGTGTTTAACACTGTCTTTATAAATTAAAACTCGGTTCAGATTTAGATTGTAGTGAGGCATTACGGTTGCAATACACAGGCTTCTTGATCAGGCCAACTAGGGTTCAAATCTCAGTTCTTAAATTATTAGTGATCTTAAGCAACTAACTACCCTTGTACATATTTCCTCATTGTGTAATTGGGAAATTACTGGTCATTCCACGTGGGGTTTTCTTGTGCATATTTAATGATATGTAAAAATCTTAGTGTATGTTGGAAAGATGGGTTAATAAATTATTTTTATTATCACTATAGTTATTTTTATTACTGTTAACCACTGTGTGTGTTTTGTTAAAGCTACTATTGTTGTTTTAAATACTCTAATATATGCAGTTTGTTATATAGAGCAGTATTGATTTTGAACCTGAATAAAATGAATGCAAATCCATAAAACAGCAAAGGATTTTAAAGGGGTTGAAAATCCATTTCAACATTAGTACTTTTATTTCATTTTCTTACCTATTGTGATATATTATTCACAAAATTTAATACAACAAAAGAAAATCTTAATACAAAAGAAATCAATTAAATTATAAGCCTAAGTTAATGACCTATTTTAAGGAAAATTAGGATGCAGAATTAAGTATGCTGGCAAGAATCATGAGAAACTCATAAGATTGATGCATTTTTTAATCACTGTCTTATCATAAATATCTGATAGATATGCTATAAATGCACAGGCTTTGGAAGCTTTGTTATGCTAGTACATTTTTTAAGATCAGTATTTTCATTCCTAAAAAGCAGTTTTCTACTTTTTAGAAGAGGAAATAATTTTGGAAATAAAATGATTGTGGAAATATAGAAGCTGTGTAAAACAATTTGACCTGTTTCTTTTTCACAGGAGTTAGAAAAATTAACTAGTGTTAGAAGGATTACAGAGGGACAAAATGGATAAAAGTTGACATTTAATTCAATTTGACCTTTTGTTTATCTCATAATTTGATCTTTATAACTCCATGGTATTTTTACTAAGTGAAATATTTAAGCCAAGCATTCTTTGTATATAGGAAAAACAAGTTTCCTCAAGAGCCTAACCACAGACTCCATAATAAGAAAAAGGTAAATAAGTCAATAAGTCAATAAGTAAATATGGCGATTTACTGGAAGAAAAATGAGAAATTAGAGGTCCTAATATGAAAGATAGCCATAACAAAGGAGTGAAGAGGTGTCAGACGTAACCAGATCGAAGATTCGAGTCAGACTTTCGAGGTTAAGGTCCTGGCAGAATCTCCATTTAAGGTACAATGCACCAAGTGTCGTGTGCATGTAGTTCCTATCACTCTATACCTTGCTATGATGTGTAATAACAATGTATCAATAAAAGTATTAAAAAAGGTATAATGCAGAGCCTGCATGTAAAGTCACTAAGGTATAGATGACAGATTCCTGGATCCCACATGGAACAACATGGAGCCACTTTCAGTCATCAATACTGATGTGGACATCTGTTAGTGACAGAAAATAATAATGAAAGATTGTGGATAAGAGGCCCAAGACACTGGTGGAGATGAAAGAGTGTATTATATGTTGGTAGATAGATGGCTACAGTGTGACAGGATCCTGTTAAAAGTGAAAGACAGGGGAATCAAAAGAGAAGCCATTAGTTTGATATAACAAAATCATAATGATCTACAAGAAATACTTTGAATTAAAGAGGTATTTGACATCCTCATTGTGACAGAGGAATGAGAAAACCAGAGGCTTCCTGAGAACAGCTGGGCTGTCCAGGGAGGGTTGTGAATTGAAAGGTCCTCCAAAAATTCATGCCCACCAGGAACTTCAGACTATAGCCTTATTAGGAAAAAAGATTTCTGTAGATGTAATTGAAATAAACTGAGGTCATACTGGAGTAGGGTGGGCTTAAAATCCAATGACTGATGTCCTTATAGGAAGAGGAGAAGCCAGGCATGGTGACTCAACTTAGTGAGACTCTGTTTTAAAATAAAAACTACAAAGGGCTTGGGTTGTATCTCAGAGGTAGAATGCCCCTGGGTTCAATCATCCCCAGTACGAGAGAGAGACAGAGAGAGAGAGAGAGAGAGGGAGAGAGAGGAGAGAAAACACAAAGGGAAGTGAAGATGGAGGCAAAGATTGGAGTGATATGTCTAGTAGACAGGAATGCCCAGGATTAGTCAGCAACCACCAGAAGCTAAGAAAAGGCATGGAACAGACTCTTTTCAGAGGCTCCAGAAGAAACCAACAATGCCACAATCTTGATTTCAGAATTCTGACCTCATCGACTATGAGAGAATTTAGTTGCGCTCATTTAAACCATTTAGTTTGTAATAATCTGTTGTGGCAGCCCAAGGAAACTAGTACAGAGGAAAATCAGATTTTCAGCCACCCCAAAAAAAGATGAAGTGATGGCAAATTGGAAAGACAGGCATTATAACTGTTATAGTTAGATATAGAATGTCCCCTAAAGAGGTCATTTATTAATATTAAGGGTTGATATAGTTAAATCATGAGAGCTGTGATCTCAGGGTGGTGGCCTGGCCTGGTAGGGTGTGGCTGGAGAAGGTGAGTCCCTGGGCTTGGGGATTAAACATGGTTCCTCCTCCCCTTGCTTGCTCTCTTGCTTCTGCTCTTCCTCTTTCTGCTTCCAGCCAATACCATGCCCTGAGATCCATGGTCCCTGGCCTCACATGAACTTAACCCCCAAATCTACAAAGAAAGCCATGGGCAAATAAATATCTTCTTTCCTCTAAGTTTCATGGTCAGTCTTTTAGATTGTAGCAGTGAGAATTCTGACTAATACAATCGCTAACAGAGGCATGGACAGGGGTAGACGTGACCTGGAAAAGGAAGAGAATGATTTGTCTGTATAATAATGACAGACAAGGAGGTAATATTAAGGAAAATGCCATGGTCTTATCACCAATTATCCATAACAGGAAATTAGGAGTTGAGAGGCATAAAGAGCATGCATTAAGAGAGAGTATTAGAAAAGCTAATGGAACCAATTAAACCCACTTGAGTGGAAATTTTAAAAATGTTTTTAAAATTCATTTCTGAAAAGCAGAACTCCTTTGTGAGCAGAAGTCAAGATTTAGAGTCAGGCATATTTAGGTAATAATCCTTGTTTTTCCACAAACAAGTTATGCAGAATTAGAAAACTTCTCTACCACCCCCAAACCTCATTTTTCTTATATGTAAAATGAATATAACATTAACCCTTTTAAAGAGTTGTAAAGATATACATAACATATGTTGAATTCCTAGTACATTGTACACTATGTAGTGAAGATGGAGAAATGACTTCAGAGCATGGCTATGAGATTGAATGTATGTGAAACTCATAGTAAGCACTGTACATGTTACTGATTATTTAATATCAGCTTTTCATCTCCTTCTCTTAGGCCTGTTGATTGACTACCAATTGCTAGAGAAGAGAAGCAGAATCCAGGGATCAGCCACAGAAGATTTGCCTCTTCAGGCCTTCCCCTTGAGATTTGTGACATACCAATTGGAAAAGACCAGTTTAAGGTGTTTTCACAGAAAATACTCTGAACACAGAGTATTAGAACACATTCTAGCATACACCCTTCTTGAGGTGTGGCCAGCCTAGTGAAAATGTGCTGATGACATGAGAGAGTATGTTATTAATGACATGTTCTTGGAACATGGCTGTATTTTAATCACATTTTATCATTGCACAAGTGTGCCCATAAAAGTAACAATAGATTACTCATCATGGGAAATACTCAAAGCATAAACACTTCTACATTAACTCTGATTTATATTACTCCCAGATGTTCACACATAATAAAAGAAGGAGAGAGCAATGACTGTTCAGAGTAAAATAAATAAAACTTCTCTGATACTCTTGGATAAGTGAATGACATCAGAATTGTAATTTAAACTGCATTATATATTGACAAATATCATCTCTAGATTGGATAGAATAGTTCATAGCTATATACTATTTTCTAGCTTCTCTCTTAAAATCTTGACCAAATGAACAATTTTATAGGATTTTTATTGGGATGAATATTCATAAACACATTGGGCACTGAACTGAGCCTAATTCATTTTCTCTGTTAGATAATGGGGCATGTTTGAATCCTTTTATTCACTGTTCAAGAAATAATTAGTGAGGAATTACCACATTCCATGCACTGTTCTAGGTGCAGAGGTTACAACTGCTAACTAGCAAATGGCATTGTTGTCCTCACAGACAGGATACTGGGTGGAGGGGAGGTGGAATGGGGTAGCTAAGAAGAAGACCAAAAATAAGTGAGCAAATAAATTAATAAATATGCATAATATAGAACATTCCATACAATGTGACTAATCAGTGCTCCTTAGGTAATGTCTCATTGAGAAGGTGATATTGGAGGTAAGACTTGAATTACTTCAGAAATAAGAAAAATTACTTTATAAAAATAGATGAGATAGAGGAATGGTTCTCCAAGCTGAGGTTTAGAAAGCACCAGAACCTTGGGTCTTAGCTTGGGCTACCATCAAACATTACCAAAGACTAAATGTCTTAAACAACAGGAATTTGTTTTCTCACAGTTGAGGATATAGGAAGTTTGAGATCAGGGTGCTGACATGGTCAAAGTCTCTTTTCCATCCTTATAAGGCTTCCAATCCTATCAGATTAGGACCTCAGCTTTATGACCTAGTTTAACCTTAATTATATCCTGTTTAATTCTTTTTTTTATTGGGTGCATTATAATTTTACATAATATTGGGGTATAGAGTGTTAGAAGAATACATGCACACAACTCTTTTTTTTTTTTTGCGGTACTGGGGATTGAATCCAGGGGCATTCTACCTCCAAGATACACCCCCAGCCCTATTTTTTATTCTTTATTTTGAAATATGGTCTCGCTAAGTTGCAGAGGGCCTCACTAAGTAGCTGAGGCTAGCCGTGAACCCGGATCCTCCGGTCTCAGCCTTCCAAGTACTGGGATTTCAAGTGTGCGCCACCACGCTCGGCTTACACACAACTCTCATTACCCTCCCCACGGGATCCCCCCACCACCCTCACCCCACAAGTCTTTGATATTGGAATTGGCAGTTTTGTATACATTTATAACATTTCTATTATTGCATTCTTTATGTCTTTGTCTCCTCCCCCCTTCCCTAATCACCCTTGGTCATTCTTCTGGAGTCTCTGCTCATCTATCTGATGTTGCCCTTATTTCCCCTAGCTTGTCTATCTCTCTAGCTTCCACATATAAGAGAGAACATGCATCTACTCGATCTTTGGGACTGGGTATACTCAGTATGATATTCTTGTGTTCCATCTATTTTCCTGCAAATGGTATAATTTTGTTCTTCTTTATGGCTGAATAAAATTCCATTGTATGTATATACCAAAGTTTTGTGATCTATTCATCCATTGATGGGCATCCTAAAAGCCTTATACCCAAAGATAGTTACATCATGGAAGGAGCTAAAAAAAATGTAGGGTTTCCAAGGCAAAACTTTGGATTATATGTATATTTCATTTTATAGGTTGGAGTGAGGTAGAACAGAAAAAAACAAAAGATATAAGTAGAAAGGAGACATAAAGGGAGAACAAAGAGAGTGCAAATTTAATATGGAAGCCCGTGGCAAAATTCTCCAATAACCTTACTCAGCCAGACTGACTGTCCTCAAAAAGGTATCTATCCGACAACAGAGACCACACAGAAGATCCAAAAAGGTGGTCAGACACCACAATGTAAATACCCTTACAAAATACCTTAAACTGTTAATTATGCAACCTAGGAATAGTTAAGTAGAAGAGATATCTGTTGGTCAGAAGACATAGGTCACACTAAAAAGTAATCTTCTTGGGCATTGTTAGCCTTCTCACCTGTAAATGATTTAAACAAAAGAATAATTTCCTTGGACACTGTTAGCCATCCTTGAATAGTTCAAATAAAAAGAGATACCTATTAAGAAGATAGCTAGCCAGAGCATGGTGGCACAGACCCGAAATCCCAGTACTTGGGAAGCTAAGACAGGAGGATCACAGGTTCAAGGCCAGTCTCAGCAACTTAGTGAGTCCCTGTTTCAAAATAAAAAATAAAATAGGGCTGAAGGTATAGTTCAGAGGTAAAATGCCCCCAAGTTCAATCCCCAATACCAACCAAAAAAAGAAAAACAAAGGAAGATAGTAAGGGCCCATCAGGATCCTTCAAATGACAAAAACACTCACTCATCTCGTGACACCTGGACCGATGTCATCTGCACACACCTTCACCTACCCACCTTACATAGAAATCTCCTACAAGAGCTGTGAACCCCGGAACGGGCCTCACTCTGGAGATGGATGCATTCTCCCTCGATATGTATTTCTTGCTTTCCTAAATACGTCTCTATGTCTCTGAATGACTCCTGCTGAAATTCTTTTCTGTCAGGTAAGCCAAGGACTCCACCAATCCTGCTCCTGTGTGGTATCCCCCTCTCTCCACAATTCAGAACTCTTCTGGACCCTTCACAGAATCAACCCATTTCTTATGAGAGGAAGATGAAGACGCAAACAATAGAGGGTTTAACTAGGAGAATGCATGACTTGATTAATAACTTGAAAATTTCTCGGGTTGTTTGGGAGAGAAGAAGTTTGAAGAGAAAAGCAGGACCAGCTACATCATTTGCAGAGTGCAAAGCAGAAAGAAAATGCCAGAACCCTTGTTCAGAAACTATTAAGATTTTTAAGATAGCGATGGTAAGACGCAGGGCCCTTTCATGTGAGATACTGTGCAGGTCACATACTGTGTCATCCATGGAGAAAAGGAAGACGGTAAAGCACCATGTCCCTGACATGCCCCACTTCATCCCCAAGAACCTAGCCAAGTTAAGCGAATGAGAGCAAGTCTGGGCAAGAATGCCCAGATAAATATTATCTTGAAGGACACTGGCTTTCTCACACATATACTGGGAATTAGGACAAGTTAGTGGTATCAGTAGAAAGCTACTTTCTTGCATGCTCCGGATGCTGGCCAAACAATGGGCCAACATAAGCTAAGCCAATGATATCACTGCTTCTGTACCCCCACTTATAAAGCCCCTTCCCCTCAGGTAACTGGCACAGAACTGAAGGCACTGCGGTGAGTGCCTTCATCCAGCTCTTCATCCAGCATCCGCCACTGGACAAGGCATCATGATGGATGGAAACACTATTTTCTGGCCAAGCACTGTGTCCAGTTGCATGTTTGATTTTAAATGCTAAATTTTCTATTCTTTAAGTTTAGTATCTCTTCTAATATGCAGGTTATTTTCTTTAGTATCAGAGGGTGGTGGGCAGAGGGGGGGAGGTTTTACACATATAGACTCGTGGGTACCTTTGAAGGCAGATTTACTGAATCAGAACACTTATGGCTCCTTCTACCTCCCCTGCCCTCCACCGCTCAATGGGAAGTGATCCAAGCATGACTCAGGTAAGAAATAGCTCCTTCCCCCAGCCTCACCACCTACCATCTAGTTCATGGTATATCCAGAAACACTGGTTTCCTCTTTGAGAGTCTTCCTTTTCCAGGATGACTGAGAATGGAAGTGCTCATTCCCTGGAGAGGACATTCAAGACTGTGACGTTAGGCGCTGAAGTCAATATAGCAATAGCAGAACACAGTACTCAATCCAGTGCATTCAAGTTACTCAGACTTACATCACCTTGAGATTGGTCAGGAACCTCAATTCCAGGCAGAGCTACCTAGAAAGCCAGACCAAGTTTTGTTGTGTCTTTCCCAAAGATTGTGCTTCTCATGCTTCCTGTATTTAGTGAGACCTTTCTTGGTAATCTCCCTCACTGCACAAATGAAAACAAACTATATTCTATAGGTACGGTGTCATGTCAATCCCTTTAAAATAAAAATTCTTTCTCGGTTTAAAAAAAATGCAACAATGTCTGATGAGATTCATCATACACTCAACCACACACAACAATTTACATAATCAGAAAGAAAAATGGGAGCCAGGCGTCGTGGCGCACACTTGTAATTCTAGTACTTGGGATGCTGAGACCGGAGGATCCGAGTTCGTGACCAGCCTCAGCTACTTAGTGAGGCCCTCCGTAACTTAGTGACACCCTGTTTCAAAATAAGGAATAAAAAATAGGTCTGGGGGTGTAGCTCGGAGGTAGAGTATCCCTGGGTTCAATCCCCAGTAGTGCAAAAAAAAAAGAAAGAAAAATGGGGACTTTGCTACTTTGCCCATGAATAATGGATAGTACTTCCTTTACATTTCTGAAAATACAGAGAAATTTTTGAAGTGTTTTTTCCCCGTCCCAAATAAAAGACTCTTTCAAAAGTGATTTACACCTCCACTTCCTGGAAGAGAGAAAATTTTTGTAACTTAGAAGAGTTTGTGCTGACTGCACTCCTTAGAGCTAAAAATATGAAATAAGGTTAATATTGATTTAGAACATACATAATTTCAAAATACATAAATGTAATATTTATAGAATTAAGGTATATGCTCTTTAAATATATAGTATGCATTCTTTTTTTGGTTCTGGGAATTGAACCCAGAGGCATTCTACCTCCAAGCTATGACCCCAGCACTTTTTATTTTTATTTTTTGTTGAAACAGGGTCTCACTTGGTTGCTGAGAGTGTCGCTAAATTGCAGAGGCAGGTCTTGAATCTATGACCCTCCTGTCTCAGTAATCCCAAGTACTGGGATTACAGGCATGCACCACCACACCCAGCAAAATATATAGTATGCACTCTTATTCAGGTGTTTCACAAGCATCTTGTGCATTGTGTGTGTGTGTGTGTGTGTGTGTGTGTGTGTGTGTGTGTGTTACTGGTGATTGAATCCTGGGGCTTTCTATCTCCAAACAATACCCCTAGCCCTTTTGTTTTGTTTTGTTTTGAAACAGGGTCTCACTAGGTTGCTGATAGTCTCGCTACTTGCTGGGGCTGTCCTCCAACCTACGATCCTGTCTCAGCCTCCCAAGTACTGGGATTATAGGCATGCCCTAGGACGCCTGGCTTCACAACCATTTCTAATGTCATTAAATATTATTACTCAACATGATTATAACAATTTCATATATCCAGAAATATTTAATGAGTGTTCACTATGTGCCCTATAATGCTAGAAAATATTCATACTTTTCAGGAGAAATAATAAGAAAGGCATGTGCTAGATTACAGACAGCTAGCAGTTTGTTATTACTGGTCTTTGGGTAAACTTTGCTTTATAGAAAATGACTTAGGAGTACCCTTTAAGTCAATATTCAGTCAAACTATTTATAAATTTAATATGAAAATTAAATTTTAGCACTTCAATCATGCAATGAATATTCTCTTATTGTTTATATACTCAGTAAAAAATGTATACCTTCCAATATAAAATTAGAATATAAATTATTCATTAAATTAAAAACTTTAAATTGTAAACTCAAAACAAATCTGTTAGTGTCTCTAATGTGCAAAAATCTCTTAAGCATTAATTACACTTAAAGTATAAAATATACTCAGATTACACCTATAAATAAGTAAAACAACGCTAATTCTAAGGATATTATTTAATTTATAAATTCCATATTTATTTTAAATACTGATTTAAAATATAAATATCATCAAACAATCCTCATTACAACCTTATTACAAAATTAGAATGTTCCTTGCTATTACAAAGATTTTATGTAAATTATTAAAAATTCTGGTCCCATCATAGGGTTTATTTTTTGTCTGTGAACCTGCAGATACATGCCAAACCAAATCAATTTGTTGTTTGTTGACAAACCAAGTCTCTAAAAACTTAAAAGAAACTAAGTTTGTGTGCTAAAGTAAACCATATTATTACCTAATTTTTTCAGTCTTTACTCAAAATTCTGGATTTCCAATAAAATTTTTTCTACCTCTCTCTCAATTGATGCATTTGAATTTCTTTTTTTTTTTTTTGTGGCACTGGAGATTGAACACTGGAACATTCTACCTCTAAGAAAAAGCCCCAGCCCTTTTTTAAGATTTTTTGTTTGGAAACAGGGTCTCCCTAGGTTGATGAGAGTCTCCAGGAACCTTGGATCCTCCTGTGTCAGTCTCCCAAGTACTGGGATTATAGCTTTGTACCACCGCATGAGGTGGTACAAGCCTATCATTTCTTTGGGTCTTTTAAAGCCTTTGTGCCTCCTTTTATGTCTATAAAGATCCATTAATGTTCCTGATAGGGTCCTTCAGATCATTTTAATAATCTTTTGATTCTCTTTCTTATTTGATTATCCACAATCCTGCAAAAATTTTTTGTTTGTGTACTTGTTTTTGCTACTTTTACTCCATTTCCTGTTTTGTAGGGTTACAACTCATATAGCTATTAAAATATCAGATTGAACTATTTTTACTCCATGACTTTGTTTCTATTATCACAGCATTTGTCATGCTCATAGCAAGCAAGCAAGTAAATAGGCAGTATCAATAGAGGAAAGATGTACTATGATAAAAGAAGTATGCCTCTCCATAGAGCATACACTGAGAGCAGCTGCTCGTCTCAACTTAATGAGTTTAGTTTTGCCTTAAGAGCAAGCATCATGTTAGTCAGTAAACAGGATTGCAATTCAAAAGAGAAATCAGGGCTGTAGAAAGTGGGAGCCAGCTGACTTGGAATTAAATGGGCTTTCCTGGAAGGATTGAGGTACCATCTGAGATAGGATACTGTGAATTTCTAGTAGCCTGGGTAAATGCAAATATCTCCAGCAGTATTTACCTTCCCTCAGAATTCTATGCAGGTTGCAGTCAGTTGAATTCATCCTGGTGAAAGTTTGCTATCCAAGTACAATGAACAGCCAGGCAACAGGGGAGATAATACTGCCATGTAATAGTGCATGAAATTAAGCTGATTAGGGAAGAAAACGAAGACAGCATGTAACTACTGGGAAAAAGATGAAGTGGTCAAGAGAATGGTGATTTCCATGAAGTCAAAGAAAATTGATAAAAGTGATAGAGATGAGCAACCAGAAGGGCAGCTAGAAAGAAACATGTTTGAACTTATAATTATGGAAATTGACTTCTGTGGTAACTGATTTTAGAACACAACTTTGGCAAAAGTATAAACCTGAAATAAGTGGATATGAAGGTCACTGGAGTTACCCAGGGGAAATATCTTAGGGGTTACCTTGTTCTAAGACAGTCACACTAGATGTCACTCACCTCAAATGATCCTGCTCTACAAGCTCTTTCTGGGTTTCCTACATTGTATTGATGTACGGGTTTAGTATCCCTAATCTGAAAATGTGAAATCTTAAATGCTACAAAATCTGAACTTCTTGGGTGCTACATGGCATCACAAGTAAACATTCCACGCCATTAAACTGTGTTTCTTGAACAAAATTATTAAAAACATTGTGTAAAATTACCTTCAGACTATGCATATAAGGTATATATGAAACATAATTGAATTTTATGTTTAGATTTGGGTTCCATTCCCAAAATATCTCATTATGTAAATGCAAATATTCAAAAATCTAAAACACTTATGGTCATAAGCATTTTGGATAACAGATACTCAGCCTGTACTACATTTAATTGTCTCCCTACTTTTACACTATTAAGTAATATCTCATTTGTTGTTATTATGACCTACATTACACTGATCATTATTTTACATAAATGTTTGAATATAACTTATAAATTTTACTATTTTCTTTTTTTAATAATTTATTGGTGCATTTTAATCATACATCTTGATGAGTTACAGGGTGGTAGAGGCATACATGCACACGTCACTCCTTTAACCCTCCCCCAATTCCCACCCCATCCCTCCACCATCCCTCCTTCTTGTGCTCAGCATGGTAATTGACTTGGATAAGTTTTTGTATGTACATCATGTCCATTAGGGTGTTTCTGTCTTCCCCCCTCCCTGCTCCCTCAGTTAGGTCACCTTCTTTACTCATCTAATATTTCTCTTTTTGTCTGAAGTCCCTCCTATGTCCTATTTTCTCCCTAGCTTCCCCATATTAGGGAGAATTAAAAAGAGTTCTGGGTAAAAATGTATCAACATTTTTAAGATTCCAAATTGATCTGAATTTTTCTAATTTTTTGATTTACAGTTTTTAGGATTCCTTCCTCAAATACTGGGTTTTCTAATTTTAAATAAAATTTGTTAATTTAAAAGGTTAAAAACATCATTTAATTCTATATTTCTTTCTTCATTAATGACATTTACCATGTTCTCATATATTTATTTGGCATAAGTGATTTGCTTGTTCAGGTTTTATGCACAACTGTTTTAGATACTCACATGACGCACATGTGTGTGATTCATAAGACATCATTATTACATGTCCATAAGGCAAAGGTATTATCATATACTTTGCATATATTTTTGTAGTTGATTGGCCTTTACATTTTATGATGTTTTCAGTCTATAGTTTTGATTGTACATGCACACAGAAGTAAACATATACACTACATACATATATATTATACATATATATTTTTTAATGTGGCATAAGACATTTTCAAGTTTTTTCCTGAACTAGTATATAAATCACAATACTCCATTTTACTTAGACTAAATTTTCCAAAATAATGATGTTTAACAAAATATTAAAATGTTTTAAAGTTTTATTTTTCCACTGAATGGTTGGTTTTAGTTATAAATACTCAAATGTTGGGAGGCGGAGACCGGAGGATCCGGGTTCGCAACCAACCTCAGCGTGCATACGTGCGCGTGCTCTCCCTCCCTCTCTCTCTCCTCTCTCTCTCTCTCTCTCTCTCTCTCTCTCTCTACCTAGTGAGGCCCTCCGCAACTTCGTGAGACCCGGTTTCAAAAATAAAGCATAAAAAAAATAGGGCCGGGGGTGTAGTGCGGAGGTAGAACGCCCCTGCGTTTAATCCCTGGTACCACAAAAATAAATAAATAAATAAATAAATAAATAAATAAATACTCAAATGCTTTTAGAAACAATGTCTGACTAAACTCTAATTAGTTCTGTGTTCTGTTGATGCTCTTTGAATGAATATCATTCTAAAAAATTAGAATACTGATATTTTTCTCTGAATAAAAAAGGTTTATATGTACTATATACTCACATATTATTCTTTCTTAAATGGAATTAATTTGTGATAATTCAAGAGCATCTGAGAATGGGATTTTGGCTTTTTTATGTTGATTTTTCTTTTTAGCAAGTCAAAAAAAATTTTTTTTTTTTGCAGTACCAGGGATTGAACCCAGGGGCGTTCTACCTCCATACTACACCCCCGGCCCTATTTTTTTATACTTTATTTTGAAACCGGGTCTCACGAAGTTGCGGAGGGCCTCACTAGGTAGAGAGAGAGAGAGAGAGAGAGAGAGAGAGCCGAGGCTGGCTGTGAACCCGGATCCTCCGGTCTCCACCTCCCAAAGTACTGGGATTACAAGCGTGCACCACCACGCCTGGACTTGCTGGCAGCAAGTCAATTTTTATAGTAGTAAAAAGTAATTATTTTCTGAACCATTGGGAGAATCATCAGTCTAATTTTTGTAGTGGCATTTATTTAACATTTTTTCAATATTTTTTTTTACTGTCATTCACATTTATTCAATTTGTTTTTTTTACATGCTTTTATTGGTGCATTGGAGTCTTACATTGCAATGAATATCTATTTGATGTTAACATATATACACACAGCTCTTAGTGCCCCCCCGCCTCCCCCCACCCATATGAAGTACCAAGAATGGTGTTAGTATATTTTCACATGTACATATTGTTTATGATAGTAATTCCATTAATTCCCTTCTTTCTTGCCCTCCCCCTTCCCTTGTACCACTTC
>PVJS01041845.1:0-17780 GCA_004027185.1 Glis glis
CGATTGTTTTCATCCAAATGGAAAGAATCACATATGAGTATCTAGTGATGACAATCAAGCTTTATCTTGGTCCTGGCTAAGTACACAGAGCAAGCGCTCATGAAGCATGACATGAGCTGCAGCAGGATCCTCCTCCTGCCCTACAAGCTGACTCATTGCACTGGGCTGTGGGCTGCTGGGAACTGGGCGGCTCAGCACATGGACGCTGGGCCAGACAGCCTGGTTCAAGTCCTTCTTCTTAAACTTATTAGCTGCAGAACCTCAGGCAGGTGAGACCTCAGATTTCCTGCCCAGTGGGACAATATTAACACTACCTTAGGGATAGCTTATATTAAACAGTACTTGTATATAGTTCATATTGTGAGATCTTTAATTTTTATTACCCAGTTTATTACAATACCATTTTATGCACTATTATTCTTCACTACTCTGTGAGCTCTTTAAATTCAAGAACCAAACCGGGCGGGTGGCACACGTCTGTAATCCCACTAGTTGGTTGGCTGAGACAGGAGGATCCTAAGTTTAAGGCCAATCTCAATAAGCTCGTGATGCACTCCACAACTTAGTGAGAACCTGTTTCAAAAAAAAAAAAAGAAAAATCAGATAGATAAGGCTAGGGGTGTAGTTCAGAGGTAAAATGCTTCTGGGTTCAATCCCAGTAAAACAAAAATGAACAAAAATAAACAAACTAACTAATAAATAAATAAATAAGCAAGAATCAGGAATTATGAATTATACTACCCATCCCCATCCTCCAGTTTTATCACAGTCCCCGATTCCCAGTGGGCTCTCAGATACTGTTAGTCAAAACACTGAAGACTTCCTGGAGGAAGTAGAGGTGAGCTGGGCTTAGTGTCTAGGTAGCATTTGGGCTGGAAGAAGAGGTTGAGGGAGGCACATTAAGAAGAGGCACCATGGAGAACCGTGTGTGCTTCCTGAGATAATCACCGATGCAAAGAGAAGCTTAATCCCCACTACAGAGTGAAGAGAGACGAACCTGAAATACAAGTGCTCCCCCTCCTTATGTCCAGCTGGTTGAATGGTCCAGGCATGATGCTGGTGGCTTACTGGGGAGACCAACACATCTTCGGCCTTTGCTTTTCCAATGATATGTTCTCACTGTGAAGATCTTCAGGAAGACATGGCATGAGGATAAAGGCAGGGGTTACTGAGTGAGATGGTGGCTTAGGCCCCATCAGGGAGGTTGAGTGCAGAGATGTTACTTTTTGAAAACTTGATGAGTCTTTGGTTAATGACCTCCTTAAGTCACAGCCAAATATAGACAACCAAAACAGACAAACTCTGAGGTCCTTCCCAGTTCTATTTTCTTTGTTTCTAGGTGATGGTGTGGATCCACGGGGGTAATCTAAAGTCAGGTGGGGCATCCACCTATGATGGGCGGCCCCTTTCTCTCTATGGGAACGTGGTGGTGGTGACCATTCAGTACCGCCTGGGCATCTTGGGATTCTTCAGGTAAGTTTTTGGACTCTTCTCTCGCTGGATCTGCCACAGCATTAGTCTATATTATGAAATAACTAGAATGGGAGGAAAAAAACAAAATGAGACTTATTTAAATCACAGTTCTGAAGGCTGAAAGTCCAGTGTCGCATGGCTCTATTGTACTGGCCTCTGTTGAAGGCCTGTTTGTCTGCATCACAACGTGGCTGAGGAACAGACAGGAATCTACACTTGTAGAGCACATCACAAGGAGAGATAGGAGGCCAGAAAGCAAGGTGTGGGAAGCCTTGCTCTTTTTATAACAACTCACTCTGTCCTGAACTAAGCAGGATCCATTGAGCACTGTGTTATTCCCTTCTCAGGGCTGCATCCCAGTGACATAATCACTGCCCACTGGCGCTTACATTTTACAAGGCTCTATCACCACTTATTATAGTAACATTAGGCACCAAGACTGCAGCACATGACCTGTTGGGAACAAACCACATCCAAACCATGGCAGACACTGAACCAGAGATGCTAGACCCAGCTCTAGTTGTGTCAGCCCTCATGGCAACCTTTGCTAAAACCTTCAGAATGTGTCCCATCCATTCATTTTTGGACTCTACCTACCTTCTCATTCCCCAGCCTCACTTGTCCACTTGCTTCTGACTTTTTGCATTTGCTCTTCCCTCTGCCCAGAATGGCCGCTCTACCTGTCAAATTCCTATTCTTCCTGTAAGACCCAGATCTCGTGTCACCATGTCTGAAATACTCATCCTCTTCTCACCCATGCTGCCCCAGCAGCCTGCAGGCCTCTGTGTTGCAAGTTGGCACACAGCTAAGAAGTTAAATATCACATGTCTTCTCTGGGAATGGAAGAAGGCACAGTGGTATGGAGGGAGCTCAGTGATTGCTTCTTCAGGCAGCTCTTCAGCTGATCATGCCCTGGGCTGCTCCTGAAGAGGCCATCAATGAGCCCCACCAGCTCTCAGCCCAACTTCATGGGACCTCTCAGAGGTAGCCACAGACACTCTCATCCTCAAGTCTTGTCACAGGACCACTCAGGCCTCTCTGAAATGCTCCTTTCCCTGGTCCCTGGTTTCCTCCCCCCTCTGATTGCTCCTTCTCAGCCCCTATTACTGGTCCCTCCTCCTCCCCTACCCTCAGGACTCTGGGATCTCTCTCTCTCTCTCTCTCTCTCTCTCTCTCTCTCTCTCTCCTTTCTTATTTTCTAAGTGTTCCCAGTAGCACTTCCAGAGCTCACTATTTGTAGCCTTTACCTACCTCCTTCTGTGTGCCCTTCTATCTGGCCTGCCCCCCCTTCACAGGGCCAGACTGAGCCCTTGATGCCCACTGTCCCTACCTTGGCAAAGACACTCCTTCTTTCCCACAAGGCCCGTGTACAGCTGCCAGCAGCTCCATCCTCCCAGCTGTTCAGGATACAGGCCTCCCGGCAGCCGGGACCCTCCTCTTACTCTCACATCCATATCCAGTGTGTCAACTAAGCCTCTTGGCACTACCATTAATATATGCTCACGACCCAACTGCTTCTCATTGCTTCTTGCTTCCACCCACATCACAGCCCCATGACTCTGGCCTCAATTACCCTAATAAACACTTATTTATAAAACTATGACTTTTCTGTGATGGCCACTACACAATAGCCAGAATGATCATGTGAAAACATAGGGTGAGTCATGTCATGGCTCTTTTGTGGGCTCCAAGATCACTTATGCTACCACAGGAGTCCCTGCTGAGGCCCACAGCACCCTCTCTAGCTGATTCTCACACCAGCTACACTCACACTTCTGTTCCCTTGGCCCTGGGACTTTGCACCTGCTGCTTCTCCTAACTGCAACTCCTTTCTTTGTACATTTACACAACGCTGTGCTCCTTATGCAGGCAGGTCCCTATGAAATGCTACAGCCCAAAACAGGCCTAGCCTGGTTATGAGACTGTAATATTACCTACTGCCCCACCCCTATCTCTTTCCTTGCCTGGTTTTATTTTTCTTCAAATCACATTCACTACCTGACATTATATTGTCTAGTCTTTTGTTTGTCTGTGGTCTGTTGTGTGAGCTACTTATATTCAGAGTTTTGTCCACTTTGTTCCTGAAGTGCTCTGGCTCTTACAACAATGCTGGGCACATACTAGATAATCAGTACCTCTTTTCTGGAAGAATGAGTGTAGAGACCTGCACAGGGAACATATGCTGCAGCCTCTACATTCTTCTTCCAGAAGAAGACTCACCATGAGTCAGCTGCCCATCTGTGGTCTTAAGAGCCCAGTAGTGACATCTCTGCCCCTGCCCCACCTTATTCTTTTGCAGCACAGGGGATGAACAGAGCAGAGGGAACTGGGGTCACCTGGACCAGGTGGCTGCCCTGCGCTGGGTCCAGGACAACATTGCCAACTTTGGAGGGAACCCGGGCTGTGTAACCATGTTTGGACAGTCAGCAGGAGCAGAAAGTATCTCTGTTCTTGTAAGTGTTCCTGGCATCCCTCCACTCTGGGATTTTTGTCACTGCTGATGGGACCTCTTGGAGACCAACACACCCTGCTACAAGCACTTTTGCTGACAAGACCTGGATTCAGGGAGGACTCTGTTCACTGCACAGTATCAGAGGATGAAGAGCTGACACCCAAACTCTCTTGGCCTCCAGGAAGCTCTGAGCTCAGCTTATGTCCTGGGGCCACAGCATCTCCAGCTCAGCCTGCAACAGTGACCTTCTTCCTCTTTTCACATGACTGAGTTTTCTTTCCCCTTCCTCAGCATTTTTCTTTTCTCAACATTAGGACTCAGCTGACTTCTCTTGGGAGGTAGGGATGGGTATCAATTAAAATGAGATGAGGTGAGGGCATGAGTTAGATAAAGGGTCATTTTGCTCCAAGGAGTATAAGAGTCATCACTCAAAGTTAGATCTAAACCTTAAGACTAGAGAACTGAGAGCAGGCAGGGCTTCTCAGAAGCCCTAGTTTTTTTTTTCTTTTCATAATAATTTTTCTTAGAATAAATTCTGATCAATAGAAATCCTAAAGTAAAATTTGTGGCTGGGACTTGCCTAACTGTCTTCTTCAATAGCTTTGACTGTCATGTTGGATACATGTCACATACTTCCTGTTCTGTTCCTTTACTGGGCACTGGCTTCATTCCATTGAGGCTCCCTTTTGGCCTCAATGATATTCTGGGAAGCAGACCATGACAGATGGGGAGCTGTCACTTCCACAGAGTGCCAGAGACTCTAGTTGAAGGGGCCCAGGTAGAGGTGCAGTTGGAGGAACTCTAAAGAGCAAGTGTGTCACTGACATTCACCTGGTGAGCATGACCTCTCTTCTCTCCACCCCATGACAGGCGTTATCTCCCCTGACCAAGGGCCTCTTCCACAGGGCCATTTCTGAGAGCGGTGTGGCCATCACTCCTGGTCTGATCACAAAGGGCGTAAATCTTGTGGCTAAGGTAGGTCTCACCTGGACAGTTCTTGTACCCTTTGCTCTGACCTTTTGAAATCCCCCTGGGTCTTTTCTCATGTAGGATTCAGCTGACTTGCTCAAAGAATACCAGTAGTGAGAATGGCTGGGCAGGAAGGCCTCCTTTAGGGCTCACATTTCAATCACGCCCTGTGTATTCTGATGTGTGAATTGCCTAGTTCAGGCATCTGGCAATTCTGCATAAGCTGCAGTTTGTGCAGACATAGTTACTCTTGAGTATGTTGGGTGCATTGACTCTTCTTATAAGATCGGTGCAACCATTACTCTCATATACAGGTGGGGAAATTGAGGTCAAATGACTAGTAAGTGGAGGAAGGGGGGGTCAATCCAGATAGTGGAATTCTGGATGCCACGCTCCTCACTTCCACTCCACATAGCCTGTCTTGACATTCAACCTTGAGAACACTGTCCCCATTTTAACAAGGATGAGGTAACACAGACAAATATATAACAGGCTCATATCACAATCCCAATTACCAACAGAGGCCACGATCTGGGACCAGAACCCACATCTGCTTGTCTAGAGTATTTTCAACTGCCCCCTGCTGCCTTCACAAGTTGGCTGTGGGCCAGGACAATTCTGTGCACAATGATGGAGGGAAGAGATACTGCTCTGGATCTCTGCTGTTTCTTCTGATCTCTGCAGAAAATTGCTGATACTCTTGGATGTGAAAACACCACTTCAGCAATCATGGTTCAGTGCCTGCGCCAGAAGACAGCAGACGAATTCTTACACATCCCATATACATGGGTAGGTTCCCCCATTCCAGTGGCCCCAGGTTTCATTGGTTCA
Source organism: Glis glis (assembly GCA_004027185.1). Taxonomy (NCBI): domain Eukaryota; kingdom Metazoa; phylum Chordata; class Mammalia; order Rodentia; family Gliridae; genus Glis; species Glis glis. The sequence continues at coordinate 5,726 of PVJS01041845.1, forward strand.
ACTGTTCTTTTGCCTAGGAAAAACTAACTGGACAGCTTCTCACCTCTGATTAGCCATGTCAACCTCCTGATCCAAATTGAAAAATTTACTTTTCCTTTTTCATTGTGAAATGCCTCAAATGTAAACAAAAAGTACAACAATAACATGATAAAACTGTGTCATAATCCCAAGCTCTTTTGAAACAATATTTTGCCATTCTTACTTCAGATATATTTTAAGAAATCAAACATTCCACATTTCCACAATTAACTACAGTCTTGAATTCTGGGGACAGGATATTAAGCACAAAGGCTTTCAGGAAGACTTTATCTTGGTTGATTTAGAAGCTATCTCAATTATAAAATAATAGTTGTCTGTTTTTCTAGGTTTTCTGACATTATCTCAATTAGTATTCAAGAATAGCCATTCACCTACCCACCCATTCATCTATCATCCATCCATCCAATTCATTAATATATTTTCTTCAATCTAGTGTCAATCCATCCATAATTTTTCATTCATCTATTTTAATCTGTTCATCATCTATGAGCCATCCACCCAATATATATCTACTCTCCATCAGCCAGTCCTCCAAAGGCAATGATCCATCATCATTTGGCAGTATTCAGTTTTTATTCATGTGTCCTTCCAATTCTCTAGTCATACTGATATTGACCAATTCTATCCATCCATCCATTTATACATCCATCCATCCACACTAAGTTTGTGGATGGGTGGCATTAGGGGAGGTGATGCTGATACAAATTGAATATTCTCCCTGCACAGAAAGGACAATACAAAAAGAATCATAATCATACATAGTGGTTTTGTGTAGTAGTAGTACAAAGAGAAGATACAATCATTATAGCCATCAGGGATATTTCTCAAGGAATGTGATGTTTTAGGATTTATGTATTTATGGATGGATTGATGGATGAATGGATGGATGGATAGACAGATGAATGGATGGATATAGCAATGTGTCATCACAGGGAATCTCAGCAGTGCAAACACCAAGAGAAAAGAGCATGCAGAGCCAATGTGAAGTGTTCCTTTACTGGGTAAGTGTAAATGTGAGCACAGCAGTCAGCAGAGTCCCTGGCTTCTCTATCCAGATGGTGGAAACTTCTGGAACCCAAATTCAAGACTCTAGTGCAGTTCTATGTATGTCTGTGGGCTGAGTCCAATGTGGTCTGAGGGCTTGGCTCATCAGGGTCAAAGAAGGTTGGCCAATGATTTCAAGCAATTAAAACAGAACTGTTCTCTAAAACCTGGAAAGAGGATATGTTATTTTAGCTATTCTTCATGTGGTACAAAGGACCAAGCTTATATAGAAGTACTTAGGAACTTTGGGGAAACTGAGAGAACCTAGGATCTGAAGGCATCCTTCTGAGAGCTTCTGAATTATCATGGAAGGTTTACATGATTATTGACTGTCCCTAGTAGACACACACACACGCACGCACACACACACACACACACACACACACACACACACACACACACACACCTGCTGGGCATTGATGATACAACTCCTAATGGAGGGGACCCTAGTGGTCCATTCCTATGTACAGGTCCAACTGGATTACAGTGGAACATTGCAATCACTGCAATGTTGGTGAACACAGCAAAGAAAAGCATGGGTTGGAATGTGTTTGAGTCAGGGTTTACTAAAGAAAGATAAGAAAATTCACTTTGAAGTACCTGAACAAAGAGAAATACTTGTAACAGATATTCAGGTAAGTGAACCTTTAGGAGCAGATGGCTTAGGGCATGGCTGGGTCCACCTGCCCTGAAAATGTCTTTGAGAAGCAGCTGTCTCTGTCTCTCAGCGTTCCACTCTTCTTTGTTGGCTTCTCTCTGGAGCTGATTCATCTGGGGAGGCTCAAGAAAACAGCATTCTAGACTTATATTCGATCTGCTTACAAGTCATCTATGTAAAAAATTTCATCCATAGATCTGTCATGAAGTGTTGGACTGACACAGGTTTGCACTAATCTCTATGTTCTTGCTAATCTCTATGCACTAAGCCTTGCTCTAGTCTCTCTGTTTAAGGACATGGAGCACCATGGTCACAGGGAAACTCTGAAACCCCCGAGGTGGGAATGGGAAAGAGAAAAACAGGGAGACCGTGATATCTGCCACTGGTCCACTCCACCTCCAGCCCCATTTCCCCTTGAACAGCTATATCCCTGCCTCTCTAGTCACCTCATGTATGTGTTTCCCCCAGAGAAAATTTGAGGTGCTATAGCCATGGGTAACAAGTAGAGTAAAGAATGAAGTAGAGGGCAGGAACACTCAGCAGATGTCCTCTTCAGAGCTCCAGCCACCCTGACTCTGTGCCCCAGGTCTGTTCTGCCCTTGCTGGTGCCTGCCCCTCCCCTGCCCTACAGATCTACCCTGCACTCATGCCCAGTAGGGTCCTTGTAGTGTTCTCACCCTCTGGGCCCAGCCAGTAATAAACTGAGAGGGAGATGCTGAAGCCTCTGGGGCACAGGTCAAAACATCAGCTATCACCCAGGAAGCCTCTCATGTACCCTTTACTGTAGTGTTCACAGCAACATACTAATCTTGGTTTACGTGGAAACTCCAGAAATGTAAGTAATTTTGGTTTTTTGATTACAGGTTTTGAGTCTTAATACCTTTATGCTTTAATTAACTATAAATGAAAGAAAAATTCTACTTTATAAAACCACAGTCACTTCTTGTGTGTGTATTGCTGAAGTGCAGAGAAGAGAAGTAACTTGCCAGGGTAACACAGCCCAGAGGACTAGAAATGATTAAAACCTACTTCCTATCTCCAAGTGCAGTATTCCCATTCAGAGACTCTATCTCCTGGGCTCAGCACTCCCCTTTCATTTATATTTCATGTTTCCAATGGCCCTGTGAGAGAAGCCTTCACTGAAACACTCTCAGGAGGCAGAAATAACAATAAAGGGGCTCAGGATCCTGCATTGAAGAGGACAGATCTCCTGAGAGGGTAGAGGGCTTATTTGCAATGAAGAGGGGATCAGGATGGGGGAAGCCTAGGATCTTAGTCCTGAGGACACCACTCTCCTCCCAGACCCAAGGAGACTCCAACACTATCCCCCACCTCATCCTTCCTCCCCTCCCAACTCCCAACAGTTGTCAAGGTCTGGAGACATGAGCTGGGCAGCAAATTACAGTCCTGTCTTCTCTTCCCTCCCTGGAATCCTGGCACTTCCCTTAAGTCTTGGGAGGATGAAATAAGATCTGTTTAGACATTCACCCAAGAGTTAAGAGGAACTTACCATGGAGCACACCTGATTTAGCAGATGGAATATAGCAATGAGACAGGCAAGATTCCCTGCCTCCCCAGAGCCTTCCATTCCAGCAGTAAATGGGAAGTGGGGACTGAGTTGGCCAGTGGTTTGAGTATGAATGGTAGGCAAGGTAATGGCATTAGGAGCAGAGGACCTTTGAGTCAATCTCTGAGGGAGAGAAGGAAGCCAGCTATCAGCTTTTTCCATAATTGGTTTATCGTGTGTCTTTAGGCCTGGTAGAACAGGCTGGTAGAACAAAGTATTCACCTCATGTTGGGGAGAGAGAGAGGAATGGGCAGGATGTGGTTATCCACTTCAAGGGTACATGCCAAACGGTCTGAAGACCTCCCCCTAGGTCCCATATTTTAAAAGTTCCAACACCTCCCAGTGGTGCCAACAGCTAGAGCCCAAGCCTGTAACACATGGACCTTTGGGGATCATATAAGATCCAAACAATAGCACGTCCATTGAGTTAGTTCTTTCATATATACCTGAGTGCCAAAGATGTGTCAGGTATTGTGCAGAAAATGTTCTCTTCTGCCATGGACCTTCATTCTTATCCCTGCCCCAAGCATTCTTTCAATAGGACTCAGTGACATTGCTGGGATTGGCCCTAAACACATCTGTCTCTTCGCTTATGCCATTCCTTCTGTTAACATGATTCATCTGGAAAGCCCACTGCAGAGAGCACACATCTGCTCCACGTGGCCTGCTGGAATCTTCCTATAGATGAGCTGTTTCTCTCTGGCTTGCCATACAGCCCTCTCTGAACTGCAGAGCTTCCTAAGGCAGCAGTAGTTGCACCCAGATCTTGTTCTCTACTGTCAGCCCATTGGAGCAGGATTTGACCCATGTCTTGATCTTTTGTTGCCCTCAAATAGGGAATTAAGTCTCAATTAAGGCATCTGGAGTGATGAGTTTAATACCTCCTTCAGGCTAACCATTCATCTAAAAGAGCACATGTTTGAATGTAGATAGAAGCTGTGGACCTTCATCAATCTTGAATTCTGTAGTTGTGAATTCATTAAATTACTAAAATGAGCCAAGCGTGGTGGCGCATGCTTATAATCCCAGTATTTGAGAGGTTGAGACAGGAGGATCACAGGTTCGTGGCCAGCCTCAGCTACTTAGTGAGGCCTTCTGCAACTTAGTGAGACTCTGTTTCAAAATAAAGAATAAGAAATAGGGCATGTGGTGTAGCTCAGATGTAGAATGCCCCTGGGTTCAATTCCTAGTAACACAAAAAGTAAAAAATATATATTAAATTACTAAAATGTAATTGTAGCCCCCAAACCAACAGCTATGACACAATGTGGTCAGCAAGAAGAGCAGCAAGAAATTTGAGTAGCATGGAGCCCTTGGTCTCACCTGGAGTGACAGGAGAAAATACTGTGTCTCCATGCTTCAATTCTCTCACTAAAAATTGTCTTTTGTTGTCTATTTAGTGCCACATCTTTTCCAATATTTGCTCTTGTTAGTGATTTCCCTGCTTGTGCTTGTTTTCCAGCACACTGAAGCATTGCTGGCTGGTGTTGCTAAGCACAGGAGGCTGTGGGGGCCTTGCAGAGAAAATGCATGTGAAAGCTTAGCTTCCTTCAGGATTGAGTTATGGTGCTTATGACCCCTAATTCAGTGTTAATCAGTCAACAATACAGTACCTCCAAAGAGGAAGAGGGGAGTTGACTCTCTGTACATGAGACCAGTCTGGAAAGTTGTAATGTCATCTCTATAGTGTCTGATAAAGCTGTGGAAAAATGGAAAAGGAGCTGAACTTGTGGATTCATGAGCTAATGAATTTTTAAAAAGTGCAGTGGATGGGACTCTTGTGAGGATCTTTCAGTTATGTTATTAGCATCAGGAAAATGCTTAGTGCTTCCCAGAAAGTGTTTTATTGTGAATAAGTTCTACATGTAACTAATTCTTTGCAAGAAATCTATATAATACAGGGTATCTGTAAACAGGAGCCACACATAAATCAAGTGTGATGAAAATGTTGTGTCCAGAGGCTCGCAGGCCCTCACTCTGGAATTCCCCTAGGAGCAATGGCTCAGTATTTGCTAATTCAGCATTCACTGCAACTCTACACACATTACTACTATGTAGTGAGAACAGACAATATATACACCTAGATACATACTTCAAATTGAAAATAACTCATGTGTGATATATATTCTAATTAAGTGAGGATTCACCCTTTTGTATCCCCCACCACTAATGCTTTATGACCCTAGCCCCTAAAGTCCTTCTCTCTGTGTCTCACTGACTTAACCCCCTTGTTAAGACTCTGAGTTTCTGTGGCCACCACCACAGTCATGGGAGTCTGGTGCTGGCCACCATAGACAGGCAAAGATAGAGACGTGGGTGTTACCTGGGGAGGGAACATTACATTCATGACCCTGCTCTCTTCCCCAGGCCCAACCCTCCATGTCCACTGTAATTGATGGAGTGCTGCTGCCAAAGGACCCTGAAGAGATTCTGGCTGAAAAGAATTTCAGCATCGCCCCATACCTTGTGGGATTCAACAAAAACGAGTTTGCCTGGGGTTTGCCACTGGTGAGAAAGTACAGACATTTAGTCAGATACATTCCTGTCTCCCTCATGCCTCTGACATTTGTACCCCTGGGATCTTTCTTCTCCCAGCCCCCTTCTGAGGGTAGAGATGTTATTCACCTGAGTAGACATTGACCTGAGTAGACATTTGTTGGAATTTTTTCTGGAGCCTGCTGTCTCCTGTGTGGAACAGCCTTGGGAACCCCTCTCCCCAAACATTTTTTATTGTCTTCCCATTAAAAATCCTGAAATGTCCAGGCAGGAAAGGCGTGCAGAGATAGAACTATGCAGAAGGAACAACTGAGGACATCTAACAAGTGGAAGGAGCTGGGGGACTCAGGAAGTTAGACCTGGGTGTCAATGGCTTCCTTGGTCTTGGGTCCATTGATCCCCATATATGCTCTCAGGTGCCTCTTTGGAAAGATTCAGAGAATGTTGCTAATGCTAGAGATACAATTTTCTCATAAAAAAAATTTTGGCTGGAAAAAAACAATATTTTTACCTCAAAGCATTGTGCTTTCTCAAGCAGGCATTTAGAGGGTCTGTGGTTATCCTAGCATTAAGCTTCTAGATGCAAGGCTAGAGTCTAGTCAGGCTCTGAGATCAGATGTTAGAGTCGCTGCAAACTGAGAGTTCTACAGTTATCACTTCAGAGGTTCTGATAAAGGACCAAAGCCATCGTGGTGGATTTTGGCTCCTCAGTCATGTGAGTCTGTGGGATCAGGCGTGGCCCTCTGTCCTGTATTGAGGCAATACTACCCCGACCTCAATTTTCCTTACTGCCTGGATGACCACTGTGCCCCATTGCCTAGTAAATACATTTGTTTGCATGTATTTAAAGAATTCCCTTTGCATTCTTTGAGTCTCTGTACATATGTCCATTTGTTTTCTTGACTTTTTTCAAACTCATGAAAGATCTATGACCATCAACACCCAACAAAGATCTGTCGTCTGCATTGGTTTGCTTGGTTGGGCTGTTTTTTTCATCCCATAAGTGTTTGACCATTCACAAATGTGTAACCATTTGTCTTGAACAGGTGCTCGAGGTCTTTCCGAACTTGACTGGCACAGTGGACCGGATACAGGCCGAGTTTCTCATGGAGACATTTTTTCCTTACCTAGTAAGAGTCCTGAGAATTGTGGAAATTGTGAAACAAAGAAAGGTTGAGACCTTGTCTGAAGTTTCATACCAATTCAATGGCAGAAACAAGACTGAGATTTGAGGTCCCTTCCCATTTTTCTGCCTGTTGCACTTTACCCCCCTCCCCTACCCAAGGGATTTGCACAGGGCTCAAAGAACCATCGTCTTATGAGTTCTTCTCTGACCTGAGCAGCTGCATCGCTCACCAGGTGTATGTGGGGTCACTTTCTTGGTGATTTCAGGGTGTCCCTAAGGAAATGATTCCAGAGGCCGCTGAGAAGTATTTTGGAAGGACAGACGACCCTGTCAAAATTAAACAACGGTTACTGGACATGATTGGGGATTTGTTATTTTGTGTCCCATCTGTGATTGTGGCCCGTGGACACAGAGGTGAGTTGCAGAGGTTGGATGGGAGAAGGATACTCCCTTGCCACCTTTGATCTCTGATCTGCCGCCTCCCAGCATAGACAGATATGGAAACTGTTAAGATCAGGCCTTAAAGACTGATTCCATGTGGCCTAGGGAGTGGCACTGTACTATTTTGGTGCCGGCTAGTAGCTGACTCATAGAAAAAGATGTATGTACAAGTAATTGATTTAGAAGGTGATCTCAGCAAACAGCAATAGTGAGATGAGTCCTTGATACATGAAGGAGATGGAAGTCAATCAATGCACTGCTGAGCATGTGTGCCCTGTGGTCACCTGGAGCTGGGAGCTCTGGGAAACAAGCAGGCAGTACATCTCAGGGTTGTCCTACCTGAGCAGTGGGGAGTGGGGTATTTATCCTCGAAAGCCCTCTTGTCACTGGTCAAGGGCTGTTCCTTGGGGCTGTTAATTGTCTCATGCTTTGACCTGCCCACATGAGCAGAGTAGTGTGTAGTAACTAGACAAAGCCCTCAGGGCAAGAGCCAAGATGCCAGCTGTGAAAGTCAGGCTGCTCTTCAGAGAAGTAGGTGACAGGAATGAGGCCCCAGCAGCATCTGCCATGGGGTTTACTTGACTGAGCTTATGGTGGTACTTGGGACTAGAAGGCAAGGATCAGAAGATGACTCTTGGAAGATTTTCAAGGTTAGAGCTAGTTCTAAACTAGGATGTTAACTTGTGATGCTCAGGGAGGAGTAGGATTCAAGCATAGGATCAGGAGTGCTATTCGGGATCAAGAAGGCCAAAGGAGGAGCAGGTAGGAGGGGCAGGGCTGGAGGTGTGGTGATCCTGAATGTCTTTGCTGATTTTTGCCTGTCTTCATGTGAGATATTTTTGGCAAGCTGAGGACTAGTTTGGGGTCTATCCCAGGACCTTCGGACCTTGACCCAAGGCTGTATGTGGGGTGTGAGGTTAGAGATGCATGAGCTCTCCCTAGGGGAAGTGTTCTCTTTTGATTGTCATTTGGGGAGTCTCACAGGACCTTTTTTTCCCTACCAGCCCACTTAGTCATAGTATGCAAGCCAGAAGACAGTTCTCTGGTCCAAAGCACTCTCTCCAAAATTCCAGATGGATTTTAAAATTCAGAACTTCATAAACATGATATAAGCTAGCTAGTTCACCCTCTACTGTTTTGCTTTCTCCATTTGTAGTCACCTATGAGCAACAGCAGGTAAGAAGAACAGAAGGTTGATTACAGTATGATAAGATGTTGAGAGAAAGAGAAAACACATCCTTATATTCATGGACCTTTAAAAAATGAATAGACAAGCCAGGTGTGGTGGTAAATGCCTGTAATATCAATACTTGTGAGGCTAAGACAGGAGGATCTCAGGTTTGCGACCAGCCTCAGCAACTTAGCGTGCCTCTCAACTACCTAATGAGAGACCCTGTTTCAAAACAAAAAATAAAAAGGGCTGGGGAATGTTTTCTTGTAGGTGGAATTAACCTGGTTTCAATCCCTAGTACACAATAACTTACTAAATAAATAATAAAATAAATGTCCAAGTTATGTTTGTATACATTAATGGGGTACAAAATGGTATGGTTTATGAATTCAATGTAGAATACATCAAGCTAGTTGATATATCCATCTCCTCAAATACTTAGCACTTTTTATACTGAGAAGACTTGAGATTTCCTTTCAGTAACCATTAAATATATAATACTCTATTAATAATTATATTCACCCCCAATAATAGGACTCCAAAAAGAAAAAAAAAGCTTCTATCTGTTATTTTGAGCCCTTTTACCACTATCCTGCTTTTAACTTTACTTCTAGCCTCTGTAGCTACCATTTTTCTCTCTGCCTTTCCAGGGTCTACCTGTAAGTAGTAACACATGGTATTTGTCTTTCTATGCCTGCCTTATCTCACTTAGCATAATATTCTCCATTTTCATTCATGTTGTCCCAAATGGCATAATTTCTTCATTTCTAAAGGTTAAATAGTATTCATAGTGTATATATACTACATTATCTTTCATCTGTTGATACACACAGGTTAATTTTATAGTTTGGTTTTTGGGACAAGTGCTGCAATAGACATCGGGGTGCAGAATTCTCTTCAGAAAACTGGCTTCAGATCCTTTGAGTCATAACCAAAAGTGAAATTGCTGGATCACATGGTCATTCTGTGATTAGATATTCACGGACCCCCCATATTGTTTTACATTCAGGACAATGTTATAAAAATTGTGTCCCTTTCTTTTTCTTCCCAGCCTTGCCATCACTTTTCATTTTCCTTCTTTTAATAAAAGTCATATGGACAGGTGTGAGATGATATCTTGTTAATTTACTTTGCATTTTCCTAATGATTAGTGATGTTGAACATTTTTTCATCCATCTGTTGTCCATGTGAAAGTCTTTTGAGAAATGTATACCCAGGTCTCTTGTCCATTTTTTAAAATTGTTTTATTTTTGTTGTTTTTTTTCTTGCTTTTGTGTTGAGTTCTATATGTAGCTTATCTATTAAACCCCTGTTTCATGTATGGCTTGTAAGTACTATCTCCTGACCCCTAGTTGTCTCTGCACATTGCTAATTGTTTTCCTTGCAGCGAAGAGACTTTGTAGCTCAAGGAAATCCATTTTTCATTTTTCACTTGTGTTGTCTCCTTTACAGAAATCAAATCCAGAGTCATTGCCAAGAGTAATTTCATGTACTTTTTCCTCCATGTTAAATTACAGGAGTTGTTGAGTATCAGATCTTACATTAAAGTCTTAAATCCATTTTTAGATTTTGTGTGTATATGGTGTGAGAAAAGAGTACAATTTCATATTTCTGCATGTCAAAATTTTTTTCTAGTAACTTTTATTATAGAGACTCTTTTTCCCATTTTGTATTATTGGCACTCTTGTCAAAAATCAGTTGACTGTACATGCCTGGGTTCATTTCTGGACTCTCTATTCTGTTCGACTGATCAGTGTGTGTAGTTTTCTCCTCTTCCTCCTCCTCCTCCTCCTCCTCCTCCTCCTCCTCCTCCTCCTCTTCCTTCTTCTCCTCCTCCTCCTTCTCCTTCATCTTCTCCTCCTCCTTCTCTCCCCCTCCTCCTCCTCTTCCTCCTTCTTCTCCTTCTCATTCTTCTCCTCCTTCCCTCCTCCTCCTCCTCCTCCTCCCCCTCCTCCTCCTCTTTCTTCTCTCTCTCTCTCTCTCTCTCTCTCTCTCTCTCTCTCTCTCCTCATTCTTTTTTTGTGCTGGGAATTGAACCCAGGTGCATTCTACATCTGAGTTACACCCCAACCCTATTTTTTAATTTTTATTTTGAAACAGGGTCTCACTATGTTGATGATGAGAGTCTCATGACTTGCTGAGGCTGTCCTTGAACCTGTGATCCTCCTGTCTCAGCCTCCCAAGTACTAGAATTAAGGCATGCACCACCATGCCTGGCTCCCATTCTTCTTAAATGCTGTGTTTTGGTACACTTTGAAGTCAGGTAGTGTCCCATCTCCAGCTTTCTTCCTTTTGCTCATGATTGCCTTGATTCAGGCAGTTGATTGTCTCATGTGAATTTTAAGATTCTTTCTAAGTTTCTTTCTGTGGTACTAGGGATTGAACTCAGAGGAATTCTACCTCCAAGCTACACCCCCAGCCACCTTTAATTTTTATAGTGACTTGGCATATGACTTGGCTCCCTTCCTTCCTTCCTTCCTTCCTTCCTTCCTTCCTTGTTTCTTTCCTTCCTTCCTTCCTTCTTTCCTTCCTGCCTGCCTGCCTGCCTGCCTGCCTGTGGTACTGGAGACTGAACCTAGGGGTGCTCTACCACTGAAAATCACCCTAAGCCCATTTTATTTTGAAACAGTGTCTCACTAAGTTATTGCCCTCTGGCCTTGAATCTGTGATCCTCCTGTGTGAGCCTCCCAAGTACTGAGATTACAGGTGTGTGACATCATGCCCAACCTGGCTCTCATTTTCCTAATCAATTCAGTCATTCTGTGTCTTTTTGTTGGGAAATTTTATCCATTAATATTCAAGGTAATCATTGATACTCAAGGATCTACTAAAGCCCTTTTGTTACTTGTTTTCTAGTAACTTTCTTCCCTTGATGTGTCTCCTTGTGGTTTGGTGGTTTTCCATGGTGGTAGGCTTTGAATCATTTCTACTTTTATTTCATGCTGTTAAAGATTTTTGCTTTGTAGTTACTATAAATCCTACATAACACATTGCACTTACAACAGCACACACACACACACACACGGACACACACATACACATGCACACACTTTTATTGGTGCATTGTAGTCTCACATTATTATGTATTTCAGAGTGATAGGGACATACATGCATGAAGAACTTGGTGAGCTTCTCCTGGCTCCCTCCTGCCTCCCTCCCCTTCCCCAAAAATGATATTGAAATTGGCATTAATAAATTCACATATGTATACAAACACAATGGATGTTTTTCCGTTCTTAATTCTCCCCCTCCACCAATACCACCCACTCCAAACCCTTCCATCAGTCCACTGGCATTTCTCTTCCATTATTGCAAGCCCCTGTTGTATCTTGATTACTTCCTAGCTTCTACATGTGAGAAAAAAACATATGACTTTGCCGGGCGTGGTGGTGCACGCTTGTAATCCCAGTACTTTGGGAGGCAGAGACCGGAGGATCTGGGTTCGTGGCCAGCCTCAGCTCTCGCTCTCTCCCTGTCTCTCTCTCTCTCTCTCTCTCTCTCTCTCTCTCTCTC
>PVJS01041846.1:0-17781 GCA_004027185.1 Glis glis
TTCATTAATATGCCCAACCTAGGGAGTAGTGGGGACACAAAAGGGACTCCAATGACAACAGAGAACCCTCAGGTTCTCAGAGGTGCAAGGGAAGGGCAAGAAAGAAGTGAATCTATGGAATTACTATCATAAACAATGTGTACATATGAGATTATACCAACATCATTCTCAGTGCTACATTGGGGGGGGGCGGGGGGAGGGATACTGAGAGCTATGTGCATGTATGTTAACACCAAACTGATATTCATTGTGATGTGAGACTACAATGCACCAATAAAAACATGTTAAAAAAATATGAGAGAAAGGAAAGGGGGAGAGAAATGGGTGGGAAGGGAAGGTGTACATGGACAGAGGAGCAAGAATAATAAATGTACCTTTAAGTAGATGATAACAACAGCTATGTGAGCACCGTGTTCCCAGCACAACACGATGATTTATATACATTATCTTATTTGATGGTGTTTATGACTTTAGAGCTTCAGGAAGAAACTGCAGTAATTAGTGGATCAGTGCCCGTCTCCAAAGACTTACCTCTAGGAGAAAAGGCTGAGCAAAGACACATCATTTGTGGATGACAAGGCAAAGTTGGTGCCTGTAGTTTGATAACAGCAAATCAATGATAGAAACTCTGCTCAATAATGCCTTCCTCTAAGAACATCATCTGCCATTTTGTCATCCTTGCTCTGAGGGTTGCCTCATACCTGGCACAGCACCCCGATGGAGAAGACACCCAACTTTCACTTGTTGGTTTGCCTTGAATCATAACTTCTCATATCCCAAGTGACTCCACATTATCAGTGAGTGATCACACCTTTACCCTTTAGATTGTCAGCAATTTGAGTTTCCAAAATGTTTGACTGAACATAGCCAGACAAGACACACTGTGAACCTTTGGCCGATATGTTCTCAACATGCAGGGCCATAAAAGCCCTTCCTCCTTTCCCTCCACACATCCATGAGCTCTTCCAAGTGCAAAGAGCACATTAGTGATACGGAGACAAGAGTGGTCAGAAAGCAGTCGAGGGCAAAGAAACAACAGCACTTGTCCTGCTAAAGACATTTCCACCCAGAGCAGGCCAAACCTTCATCTGCCAGCTTTGAAAATGCTGGCCACGATATACCCTCAGTTTGCCAGAACAAAAGAGATTCTATTGTGGAGCTCTCTCTAGGCTCAGGGCAATAATTATTAACTGTGGCTTCTGCAGGCTAGGATTATGCCAGGTGGAAAAACCATGGGCTTTAATCTGCTTGATCTGAAATGTCAAATTGGGCCTAAACACTTCCCAGTGCTCTAAGAGCTCCAGGGAGAGCCAAGATCTTGCTGCCTTAGACCTTCTGTTTCCAACACAGGCTTTTCTTTTACATTTCCACATTAATTAGAATTCTTTGCAAGGGAGAAAATAATTGTTCTGGCTATTATGAACCATCAACAAGCCATTTCCAAGCTTTTACCCAAAGTTCAGTGATTAGATTGCAGCCGGCAGGCCTTCTGGTTAGCCCCGCTTAGCCCTTCACCCTTGCTGAGTAGACAATAGTCAGTCCTGTGGTTCTGAGATTGGAAAAATATGAGACCTCCTTCCACCTTTAAACTCTCTGCCTATAGAGCATCGAGGGGGAAGACCAAAGATGAGTCCTCCTCCTGGGACCAAAGCAGAATGTAACTCACTTTTATAAAAGAGATAGAAAGCCCTTCAGAGGCATATGGGAAACGGGCCTGAAGCAACACAGGGTCACATTAGGAAACTGGGGCATAACCAGGCTGGTGACATGGACTCTCAGGAAGGAGGTGCGTTGGTTTGCACCGAGCAGTAAAATGAAGCCAGAGCCAGAAGAGTGAGAGGGCACTGGCCTGTCCAGATGGAGCCCCTGGCTGGTGCCGGCAGCCACTGTGTGCACCAGCTTAACAGTGGCTTGTTCTGCCACTCTATTGCCATCAGGAGCAAGGCCATCATGCAGAGGAGGTGACTCAAACTTCGAGAAGCGCAGATTAGTTACCTCAGCGTGTCACTTTTCTCCGTCTAGTTTTTCTGAGTTGTAAGGATTATTTTCCAAAAGTAAAGAGGATCTGTGTGACTAAGCTCTCAAGGAAGAGCAAACACTGTATAATAAAGAGTCTGAGTTCATTTTTGATGTGACTGCTGACAGCTTTGAAGCCTCACACCTTCCCCTCCACCCTACATCTGAGCAAGCCCTTAAGAAAGCCCAGGGCTCCCTCCCTTGATGCCTGCAGCACATTCAAACCACACAGGCTCTAGCATGCGTGAGAGCCCTCACGCTGGCCACGGCTCCCTACCCACTATAAAATCTCCTTTCTCTGCTTCCTCAAGCTGTTCTCACACCAGCTTGGGAGGCTCCCTTTTTCTCCCACAGGAGCTCATTTTTGTAAGTAATAGTCTTTGCTCACCCTCTTGGTGCAGATATGATGTCATCTCAACCAATTTTGAGTTGTGTGTCTACCCCACCCCTGTATGTTGAACAGAACATTGTTTAAAATGCACGAGAGCGCACATGCTTAAAAAGCGTAACCAGGGGAGGTTCTCAAGCCATACTCCTAAGCTTAGAAAGCTATTTGCAACATGGATCGTAAGATTCCATTTATATAAAAATTAGTACTTGTCATGCATAGACAGATGACATATAAATAGGTAGGTAGATGTATAGACGGTAGAGAGATAAGTGGATAGATCTAAAGCCTGTTAACCTTGGCCACTTCTGAGCAAAGGAGTGAAGAATATGAAGGAGTAAAAGGTTACTTTCTTTTTTTGTGTGTGTGGTACTGGGGATTGAACCCAGAGGCATTCTACCTCTGATTTACACCCATAGACCTATTTTATTTCTTATTTGGAGACAGAGTCTTGCTTGGTTGATGAGTCTCACTATCTGCTGACGCTGTCCTCGAACCTGTGATCCTCTTGTCTCAGTCTCCCAAGTACTGGGATTACAGGCAGGCGCCACCATCCCTGGCTCATATTTTAATTTTTGTACATCTATAAGGCTTAAATCCCCTACCCTAAGTGTATTGTTATATTATCTAAGGCACTACTAAACAATATAACAAAATAAAATATTGAGCCTAAAATTATTTTTTTTTGGTAGCAGTAGTACTGGGAAATGAACCCAGGGGTGTTCTACCTTTGAGCTATACCCCCAGCCCTATTTCATTTTATTTTGTTTTATTTTATTTTTGAAACAGTCTCACTAAGTTGTTGAAGGCCTTGCTAAATTGCTGAGGCTGGTCTCAAATCTGTGATCCTCCTGTCTAAGCTTCCCAAGTTCCGGGATTACAGGCATACGCCACCATGCCTGGCTCATATTTTAATCTTTGTACATCTATAAGGCTTAAATCCTCTACCCTAAGTGTATTGTTATATTATCTGTCTAAGGCACTATTAAACAATAAAACAAAATAAAATATTGAGCCAAAAATGATTTTTTTCCCGGTGGGAGTAGTACTGGGAAATGAACCCAAGGGTGTTCTACCTCTGAGCTATACCCCCAGCCCTATTTTATTTTGTTTTATTTTAT
The DNA here is from genome assembly GCA_004027185.1 of Glis glis. NCBI lineage: Eukaryota > Metazoa > Chordata > Mammalia > Rodentia > Gliridae > Glis > Glis glis. The sequence goes on from PVJS01041846.1 coordinate 3,526, forward strand.
TTTAAACCAGTCTCACTAAGTTGCTGAAGGCCTTGCTAAATTGCTGAGGATGGTCTCAAATCTGTGATCCTCCTGTCTAAGCTTCAAAAGTACTGGGATTATAGGTATGTGCCACCATATCCAGCTCTAAAATGACTATTAAGCTAATTAAAAAATAGTTTTAGCTGGGCGTGGTGGCACACACTTGTAATCCCAGTACTTGGGAGGCTGAGACAGGAGGATCGGGGTTCGTGGCCAGCCTCAGCTACTTAGTGAGGCCTCCGCAACTTAGTGAGACCCTGTTTCAAAATAAAGAATAAAAACTAGGGCTGGGGGTGTAGCCTGGAGGTAGAAAACCCCTGGGTTCATTCCCTTTACCACAATAAATAAATAAATAAACAAACAAACAATAAAAAATAGTTTTCAACTCATTAGAGAAGCAAAGATTTTTTCTTTTTAATGGAGATGCCCCACATTGATAAGAAAGTGAGGAAAGAGGCACTTAGCATTGCCAGTGAGTGTAGCAAAGACTGAGTAATGTAGAGAAATAGCCTCAAAAACAACCAAATCCTTTGACCCAGTAATTCCATTTCTAGTGCTTAATGCTATGGTAAAAACTGAAGCTATGCACAGCAATGCATATAAAGAACTCCCATCACATTATTTTTAAAGTTAGTTTTCACTTTTATCAATGGATTACACACAAATAGTTTAAGCACGAAGCAGGTTATAAGGCTTATACTGAAAACAGTAGCCCCCCTCCAATACTTCCCCTCTCCATGAGCCCATTCCTCTGATTTCACCTCTTTGCACCTTTGATGTTTCTTCTGATGTGTAACTCCATAGCTTTAAACAATGTGTTTATCCTGCTGTCTGTGTGTGTGTGTGCACGTGGGTGTGTGTGCATGTGTATGTTACTAAGGATTGAACCCAGGGGTCTTCTACCTCTGAGCTACACCCCCAGCCCTATTTTATTTTTTATTTTGAAACAAGTTCTCACTAAATTACTGCATCCTGGCCTTGAGCCTGTGATCCTCCTGTCTCAGACTCCCAAGTACTGGGATTATAGATGTGCACCACTGCACCTGGCTCCAGCTACTTGATGGACCAGTTTTAGACATAATTACTGATCTTATTATTGTGGCTGAGATGTCACCTCTTCCTTCCTCATCAATCCTACCCAGCCTTACTTCCTGCCACCGTTTCCTCCCAATATGTGATATCTCAATCTTCATATGTATATATTATTGATATGTATATATTATATTAAGCCAAAATCAGTACCATGATGACATTTCCTGTTTTGTGCACTATTTTGCCTAAAGTTAGTCATCACTTCTTTCTTTATGTAAATTTCCCTAATATTTTCCTAATGTTTCCACACATTTAAATAGCAGCCCTGCTTCCAAGAACATTCTAGGACTTCCCTTTCTTCCTTCTCCTGTTGGATGAATACTAGTGTTCTTCTTGATCTTCCTCTATCTTTTATTCTGTAGTTTGCTTAAGCACATCTTCCAGAAGCTTCCCCAAAACAGGAATAAACTCCCTTTTTTTAATATTTGCATGTGTTGGAAAACTTTTATTATTTCTTTCCTTGTTTTTTGTTTTTAGTTTTTGCTTTTGTCTTTTTTTTTTCCATTACTGGGGATTGAACTCAGGGGCATTCTACCTTGGAGCTACTCCCCCATTCTCCGCCCACTTTTTATTTTTCATTTTTCATTTTAAACAGGGTCTTGCTAAAGTTGCTGAAGGTCTCCCTAAGTTTCTAAGACTGGCCTCAAACCTGTGATCCTTCTGTCTCAACCTCCCACTAACCGAGATTACAGGTGTGCATCACTGCACACAGATATTATTTCATTTATAATTTTTTCATCTTCATTTTTAGTTTTTCTCTTATTAGTTTGATATTATACTTTCTGGATTTATCTTTATATTTCCTCCATTTTCTATCTTTTCTTCCATTTTCTGAGAATTTTTCAACTTCATCCTCCAATCCTTTTATTGAATTGTTTATGCTGCTATCATATTTCTAATTTTTAAGGGTTCCTTCTAATCCCTTGATTATTTCTTTTTATAGCATCTTGTGTTTGTTTTATAGATGCAGTATCTTTTATTGCTCTGAAGATATTAAATATAGATTTTTTTCTTCTGCATTGCCTCTATTTTTATGGGTCCTTTCTTTTTATTTGTTTGTTTCTCTTTAATGTTGGATGAGTTCCTCAAACATACAGTGATCCTTGGCTGTGCATTCACGTTTAAGGCTGGCAACCCCAAAGTTGTTATTGGAAGCTCAGTGTTCGTGACTACGACCCATCGCCCATGAAGTGTAGTGCACGTGGGCACGATTTACTCACCAAGGAGCTAAACTTCAAGATGCTTCACTCTGAAGTAAACAAGACTTGGCAAGAGATCGGATGTTGGTATTTGGAAATCTCTACTCTGGAAGTGTTTTATTTTTTCACACTTTCTCTAATTCTCTGAAGGTAAGGAAACTGGACGAAAAGGCATCATACAACTGGCAATTAGAACTCTCGAAGTAGAAGAGGTGGAGACCACTGAGGATTCTAAAGATTATCACATAGAGTTTCTTTTAACAGCCCTGATTTCACCTCTGTGTGCTTTCTTCCTACATTCTGTGGTACCTTTGCAAGTGTTGTGATACCTGTTGTGACTCAGAGAGGGGAGACAAACAAATTGACAGAAGGGGCAGGTGAAGTGTAGAGACTGAAGGAACTGTTAGCTTACTGGGGCAGCATGCCACACTCCTTGGAATGCAGAGGGCTGCAAGACCAGTGTAGTTTATTGACACTTAAGGTTTCCTAGAGATGAATCCAACTCTTAGGACTAACTCTGGCCAACATAAGGAGATAAAATGTTGTAAGCCAGATAAAAAGTACCAGGCAGCAGCCTCACATAGAGCTATATTGCTAAAATAAATCTTTCTGGTGGCTGGTCTGAAGCTCACTGTTTCTGGTATTGAATTTTAGCCTACTTTTACAGTCAAGAATGCCTATAAAGACACTTATTACAGACTGCAAAGACCTGATTATGAAGAGTAGCTATAGAAAATGAATTATGCAAAGGAAAGATCTTGCATTCTTAATAAACATACTTGTTAACAAGTATGCAGCAGAGAAACAATAGACTAAGAAACAGCCACTACCCCCAAAATAAATGCTTATTATTCTAAGAGGAGTATTATTTATAAATAGCCCATATCATTTGGCAAACTTATGTAAATGACATTCTATAACTTCAAGCAGATGAAAATAGCTTAGACTATGAGAGCTCTACCTTATTCCACCAGTGGGAAGAAATGAAGAAAAGTCTCTGTCTTTTTCTAAACTCTTGGCTCAAGTTGGGTTTATGTCAGAACCAAGAAGAGACCCATATCTCCAATCTCCTTGGGTATCTTACTTAAAGACATATGGAGAAGAATCCACAGGACAGGTTCAGAGATGGCTTTGCAGGACTTGGAAGATTGGGATCCCTATTACTAGTCATTCCCAGAGTAAGAGTAGTGACTGATTGCTATGGATAATCAGCACACTGCTTAACTGAACTGCCCTGTACTAGTCAGGGTTCTCCAGAGAAACCGAATTGATAGAACACACACACATACGCACACACACACACACACACACACACACAGAGTATTTTTAGAATTCTTTAACACAGTTATGGAGGCCAAGAGTCCCACACATTGCCATCTGCAAGCTGGAGAACCACAAAATCAAGTGATGTAATTCAGTCTGAATCTGGAGTAATGGTGTTAAGTCTCAGTCTAATCACCTCACACAGAGAGAGCAAATTTGCCCTGTCCCTGCTTTTCTATCCTATTCTATTCAGACCCTCAATAGAGTGACTGATATCCACTCACATTAGTAGAGGTGATCTTCTTTACTAGACTGATTCAAATGCTAATCTCTTCTGGAAACACCCTCACAGACACACACAGAAACTATGTTTTGCCAACTATCTAGGAAGCTCTTAGCCAAGTCAAATTGACACATAAAATTAACCATGATGACTCTGTATATATGAAAAGTTATATAATGTATAACCCCAGAGAGGTAAGTAGGCTTAGAATAGACTCCCTGGACACTATCTTCCAATTCAAACATTTATTAGATATAATGCCACAAATATGCCCATACATTTATCTAATCATACCTATATTTTCTAATTACCCTATGTGGTTAAATTATCCTATGAAATACCTTCTACCCCTAAATGCTATAAATAGGTATGTGCTATATGGTATCCTATGCTTGCTCTACCTTAGCACTACTGCAAATGCCTATCTATACATCTATCTCCCTGTTAGCTATGCAGTCATGCATAGGATGTCATCCACAATTACATACCCTACCCAACACAGTGTTGGGAAGTAACAGGTGTTCAATAAATACTACATGAAGGAGTGGCATACGGTGCCTTTATTAGAAGATACTCAAAAAGCTTGCCCCATTTCTCTTCTAATTACACCTTCTAAATAATCTAAAGGCAAATAGGGAGATGTGAGGGGAGAGAGAGAATGGACAAGGTTCAAAAGGTCAAAAAATTTGACTCTTTTCAAAAACCCAAGCCTGTTTTTGGAATTCAAATATTGAAAATCACACCTGTACTATTAGAAAGTTTTTGAAAGCAGTGTAAGTTGAAACAATCTCCTTAGTCAACAGTTTTAGCATTATCTCTTAATGTTTGATTAACACAGACTACAAACCAGCTATCCCATTCCTATATTCTTTAGAAACTGTTTCCTATGTGCAAAAGACATGTACAAGATTGTATATTACAACTTTGTCCACAACACCGGAGAACTGGAAACATCTGGGAACTGAAACATTTGACAAGAGAATACCGAAATAATGGTATTTCGGTAAGTAAACTAGAGTGAACTGGAGCTACACAACAGTAATGCTGAATCTTAGAAACATGTGATGTCTAGTTTTACATGTCATCTTGGCTAAGCTGTCATGCCCAGATTTTTGTTAAAAAATTAATCTAGATGTTTCTAAGGAAGATATTTTTTTAGACAGAGCACAGTGGTGCACGCATGTAATTTCAGCTACTCAGGAGGTTAATGCAGGAAGATCACAAGTACAAGACCAGCCTGAGAAACTTAGCAAGACCCTGTCTCAAAATAAAAAATGGCTGGGGATGCAGAATGGAATGGAAGAAATAGTTGCATACCATACATCTGGTCAGCAGTTAGTATCCAAGGGACTTAGAAGGGAAGAAGAAGAAATCTTTAGATGGACAAAGAAGGTGACCTAACTGAGGGAGTTGGGAGGGGAGTGGAGGGAAACACACTATAGCACATGATGTACATACACAAACCTATAAGACTCAATCACTATCATGAAAGGGAGGGAAGGGGGAGGGAATAGGGTGGGATTGGAGGGAGGGCTAAATGTGCAATGTGTGCATGTATGATGTTCATACCCTGACATATATCAAAATGTATAATTACAATGCACCAATAAATGAACATAAAAAGTTAAAAAAACAAAAAACAAAACATATTGGGGTCTCAAACTACTTAATAATAAGAAACCAAATAATTCAAAAAGTGGGCAAAAGATCTGCATAGATAGATCTCAAAAGAAGTTATACAAATGTCCAACAGGTATATTTTTAAATGTTTGATATCTCTAACCATCAAGAAAATGCAAATCAAAACCACAAGGGGATATCATTTCTCACCTGTTAGAACTGATATTATCAAAGAGATGAAAGATAACAAGGGTGATGAGGATGTGAAGAAAAGGGACTCCTTCCACAGTGTTGGTGGGATTTTCAATTAGCACAGGCATTATGGAAACAGTTGGGAGGTTCTTCAAAACATTAAAAATAGAACTACCATATGATCCAGCAATCCCACTACTGGCTGTGTATCCAAAAGAAAATGGAATCAGTATGTCCAAGAGATATCTGCACTTTCAGATTCATTGGTGCAGTATTCACAGTACCCAGCAGATGAGTAGATGAATAATGTGATACATATACACAACAGACTCCTATTCAGACTTAAAAACTAAGAAATCTTGTCATTTGAGACAACATAGATGAACTTAGAGGATCCTGTGTTGAGTGAAATAAGCCAGGCACAGAAAGATGAATACCACATGATCTCACTTATATGTGGAATTTGAAACAAAGCTATAGAAGAGAGCAGAATGCTGGTTACCAGGGGCTGGGTAGTGCTTAAAGGAATGTTGTTCAAAGAAAACAAAATCTTAGGAGGAATGAGTTCATGAAATTTATTGTACAACGTGGTCACATAGTTAATAACAATGTGCAATATTGTACATTTGAAAATTGCTAGTAGAGTGCATTTTGAGTTTTCTCGCCATAAATAGATGATGGGTATGTGAGGTGACATATACTTTTTTTTTTTTTTTTGGTGGGGAGGGATACCCGATTAAGCCCAGAGGCATTCTACCTCGGAGATATACTCCCAGCCCTTTTTATTTTTTATTTTGAAACAGGGTCTTGCTAAATTGCTACGGCTGGCCTACCTCAGCCTCCCAAGTACTGGGATTACAAGTGTGCCCCACCATGCTGGGCAATACATACAATTTCTATTCATCAATTAAAATAGGTAACAAGAAGAAGGGGAGAAGAAACAAACCCTGCCTGAATCACTTTAAGCCTGCCCTAAAAATTCCAGACTTGCCAGTCTCACCAGTACATGAGCTTATTCTTTATCATCTCTCTCTCTTTATATATATATATGTATATATGTATATATGTACATATATGCTGTATGTATACATGTGTATACACATATACATGTATATGTATATACATATATACTGTATGCATATACATATATGCTGCATGTTACACACATATGTATGCATTGTATATATGTGTGAATAGATATAATAGGATTTTAGATAGATAGATAGATGATATAGATATAGATAGATATAGATATAGATTAGATATAGATATAGATATAGATAAAGATATAGATAGATATCTATTTGTTCTGTCCCTGTGGAGAGAGAGCCTGGACTAATACAAAGCACAAACATGGGTGAAAAATATTATTTAAAACAAGTACAGTACTAGAATAACTATAAAGTTTCAAAAGAGGTAAAACTAAATAATATAATGTTTATGGGTATACACATATCTGGAGAAAAAAAACTGTAAGGAGGAAAGGCTAAGCCCCAAACTCAACTTGTAAATGCACATAGCCTCTGTACATGGCGTCAGGGAAGGCAGCAGACTCGCTTTTACATGGTGCTGGTAATGTTCTACCTCTTAGGTAGGATGGAAGGTTTATGAGTATTCATCTTATTATTATGCTTTATATTTTACATGTATATTAAACATAGCCTTTTTATAGCAAATATTTTATGATTAAAACTTTTTAATAACAAATCCTACAGGCACCTGTAAAAGAGCATTGTGCTGAGCTCCTTTGCTGGCTTAGCGACTGTGTTTTAACATAAAATATTTCCTCCTGGAAGCCTCTCTCCGTTCCTTTTTCTTTAGTAACACTCTTGCCTCTTTTATCCTTGTCCCCTTGTACTTTTCACAGCTTCTAATCCATTAACCACTCTGACATACGGATTTAAATGCCCTTCTTATTACACTCTGTTGGATCCAAGTTCTCCAGGTCCGATTTTCCCAGCTCTGTCTCATAATCGGCAGCTTTTTTTATAACTTCATTTCAAACCCCTTGTCTGGCTGTGCCGCCACCCACCCCCCTTCCTCTCATCTTGCTCAGACTCTGAACTACGTCCCAGGAGAGTGCTATATCCCAAGTGCCTCCTTGGACTTTGATGGCTTCTCCTCTTAATTTTGTTCTTTTGGTTAAGCAGTTCTTCTTGGCCCAGAGTTCACACTCAGACCCCTAAATTTCTTTCCTTCAATTCTCTCTCTGACCTTTTCTAATCCAGCTCTTACTCACTCCACTCCACTGAAACACAAAGCTCCCATTTACCTCCTCCTCTGGGGGCTGGGCCTCCAGGCCTCTTCGGCAGCCTTAGCCCCTTGCTCACAGCTGCCCTTGACCTTGAGAATCACTCTCTCCCTGGCTCAACTGATGGCTTCTACAAGGGTCAGCTGGAATGAGTTTCTTGCCTGAACACTGAGTTGCTGGCAGTGTGCAGCTGGCCGCCCAGAGTATTTTGCATGCAACAAAGTCGCTCCCAGCTAAAACAGGAGCTCTGAGATGAGAATCCATTTTTCATTTGAAAGCCGAACAAAGGATTGATAGACCTGGCCCAAGTACCTTGAGAAAAGAAAGAACTGCAGGTGATTAGAAAATGCAGATCTTCTTTCAGATAATTTTTCAACAATTTAACAACTAGTAGTTTAAAATAGAAATTTAGAAGGAACTTGAATTGGGTCCAAAGTTCATCGTAATGACTTGCCCCACCCCCGTTTTCTAAGCAGCATAGTTGAGTTTTAGTTTTGTAATTAAATATGCAAGCAAGTCAAGCGTGGTGGCGCAAGCTTGTAATCACAGTACTTGGGAGGCTGAGACAGGAGGATCACAGGTTCAAGGACAGCCTCAGCAAGTAGTGAGACTCATCAACCTACTGAGGCCCTGTTTCAAAATAAAAATAAAAAATAGTACTAGGAGGGTAGCTCAGAGGTAGAGCCCCTGGGCTCAATCCCCGGTACCGCAAAAAGAAAGAAAGAGAAAGAAAATAAAAAAGAGAGAGAGAAAGAAAGAAAGAAAAAAAGAAACGCAAGCAGCATATTTAAATTTTCTATTTTTTTTCTTATTTAGATTTAGAGATACCTAGAAATAATCTTTTCTTCTCTAAAATCGTACTTTTAAAAACATCTTCCCTAGCCAGGCGTGGTAGCGCACGCTTGTAATCCCAGTACTTTGGGAGGCGGAGACCGGAGGATCCGGGTTCGCGGTCAACCTCAGCGCGCATGCGCGCGCGCACGATCGATCAATCAATCGATCGATCAATCTCTTCTCTCTCCTCTCTCTCTCTCTCTCTCTCTCTCTCTCTCTACCTAGTGAGGCCCTCTGCAACTTTGTGAGACCCAGTTTCAAAAATAAAGCATAAAAAAAAATAGGGACGGGGGTGTAGCATGGAGGTAGAACGCCCCTGGGTTCAATCCCCGGTACCGCAAAAAAAAAAAAAAAAATCTTCCCTGATGGCCTTTATTGTATTTTATTGTATATTCAGTCAGGATGGATTGTTTGTTATATAGTTGTTCAAATTTGCACTTAGACATTCAAGAGCACCTCTTACAGTGTTCTCCAAATTACCATTGTTGATTTATTTCTATAACTTCACACACTTTAGCTACTGTTCACACACTTTTCTGGAACTTCACACACTTTAGTACTGTTCTCCTTATGCCTGTGCTTCTGCACTTTCCCTCTTCAGTATCTCTGTTCCTGCAGTGTTTCTCCTTTGTTTTGCTTTCTTTTCCCCCCACCCCACTAAAAGGCTTCCCTGCCCTTTTGTTTCCAGTGGTCAAAATTCCTCTCATGATTTGACCAGCATTAGTACTTAGTTTGTACCCTCTCTGACTTCATTTTGTTTTGTTTTATGCACTTGCTATATTATTTCATTAACTTTCTATTTTTAAAATCATTTGAAACTCACAAAAAAGTTACTCAAATAATTCAGAGCCTAATACCCTTTTTACAGATACAGAGATATTAACATTTGCAATATTTATTGTATATGTGCCTTTCTTTGGGTGCGTGTTATTCATATTTCCCTGACATATTTCTTTAGAATAGATTGCATATGTAACACTCTTTTATCCTTTAACACTTCGGTGTGCATTGCCGAAGAACAAGGTTGTTCTTGTATGTAACCACAGTATGACTCTCAAGTTCAGGAGATTAAGCATTGATTTGACACCTTTCATCAAAGAAGCCCATAGTCCAATTTGGTTAATTGTTCTAATAAAGTCCTATCTAATGTTTTGTTTTTTTTCTTTCAGTGTAAAATCCAGTCTAAGATCACATATTGCATTTATATTGCATTTATTCTAAATTATGTCATTAGTTGGCATTTATTAGTACAGCTAATAAGCAATCTGAGGGTAGTGATATTAAAAACATATAAATAAGCTGGGCATGGTGGTACACACCTGTAACCCCCTACTTGGGAGGCTAAGACAAGAGGATCATGGGTTTGTGGCCAGCATCAGCAACTTAATGAGGCACTGTTTCAGAATAAAAATAAAATAGGGGTGTAAACCAGAGGTAGAATGCCCCTGGGTTAAACCCCCAGTACAAAACAAAAAAAGGAAGAACATATAAATATGCTGCTATTCATCACACTCTTCCCCCTAGATTTAGTATCCACTGATGATTCTTGCCTGAATCAATCTTCAGTATACTAATTGAAAAATGGTGAATTTCCAACTCCACTTCTCCATCTACATTTATGTATCTGAGTTATCATATAAAGAAGAACCTTCCCATTACCTGTATTTATTTAGCATCTAATTATTATCAGTATAGATTCAGAGTACTATTTTAACAATGGGTTGTGTTCTTATTTATGCTTAGAATTGCCTAATACTTAGCTGGTGAAAGCCCCTGGAAGCTGGCCTCTGTGTCCTTTTGATATGACCATGGATTATTCGATCACGTCCTTACTTTCTGGAATAACAGAGTGGTCCAGGGTGGTCCTATACCTTCCCTGCCCCAGCCCTGGAAATCAGCCATTTATTCATTCATATTGCAAACTTGATTTTAGCATCTGTCATGTACCAGGCACCCTGTTAGTCCCCAAAGATACGATGAAAAGCACACTAGACATTATGCTTTCCCTGATGGAACCTAAGTAAATGAGACAGACACTAATCTTTCTCTTTGCTCATGTCTCACATTCATTCATACCATGTGCGGTGAAGTACATGAATTTCTTATAAATTGGATCAAATGCCCACTAAATGAGTCTTAAGTTACCTTCTAGTCATCTCCAAAATTCTCTCTTGTCTAAATCTAGAGCATGGTGATCCGGTGGTCCTATAAGAAATAACTCCGAGGCGAAGGCTATCTTCATCCAGTGGAGAAGGTTGTGGAGAGCCTCTGTTCTAGGATCAGAGCATTCCTCAGTGTCGCCTACACCCTACTCTTGGGTACACCTGCTCAGCACAATGCCATGCTAGGACTGGTAGGAACACAGGACATTGGATCACATTTCTTGTTTGTTTATCTTAATAGACAATTTTTAGAACACTGTTAGATTGTCACAAAATTGAACATACAACACAGAGTTTCCATATTTCTATCCCACTCCCCCAAACATAGTTTCCCCTATTGTTTACATCCTGCATTAGTCAGGTTCATTTGTTAGGATTACTGAGCCAATATAATGGTACCAGTCAATACTTAGTATATCTTGATATATCTTTATTAACTAAACTTCATAGTTTTCATTAAGGCTCATTCTCTGTGTTGTATGTACAGTTCCATAAGTATTGACAAAAGCACAATGTTGAGTATCCACCTGTATTGGACAGGGTTCTCTAGATTAACAGAATACACAGAATGAGTATATTTAAAAAAAAAAAAAGGATTTATCAGATGGGCTTACAGTTTGAAGCAATGTAGTCCCAGGTTCTGACTGCACGTGGAGAGTCAGAAGAACCAGTAGCTGGTCGAACGGTCTAAGAGCTAGAGTCTTAGGATCGGAGCAACCACCAATTCAGTCCCAGTCCAAGATGTGAAGATCAGGAAGCTCTTCGGAGAAACGATGGTGAAGTTTCAGTTCCAAGAGCGGGAGGCCGAGAAGATCAAGAAGCTCTTCAGAGAAAGGCGAAGCCGGCGGCCGACGATGTCAGGCGAGAGCAGATGCGTTTTTCCTCAGAAAGAGTCGCACACACTCTACGCGGCTTCTCCCTCTTTATCTAAGTCCTGCACCTATCAGAATCCTGCTGCCTACATTTAGGGCAGGACTTTCTGTTTAATCTGCTGTTACACACCCAAAGTCACATGATCTTGGGTGTGTCATGATCAGGTCAAGTTGACAACTTAGATTAACTATCACACCACCATTGCAGGATCATACAGAATTGAGTCATTACCCCAAAAATCTGTTCTTTGCCCATTTTCCCTCTCACAGACCTCTCCAATCTCTGGTATCCATGGACCAAAATCTTAAGGAAGAGTAAAGATTGGCCAAATGAGAGATCTGGATTACTGAAGAATCAAATTGCTGAAAGCCATAACTTCTCCAGTCCTACCTCGTGTCATTCTCCATCTTGCTCCATGTGTTTCAGCCACTGTCTTTCCTTTCATTCCTTGGCAAGGCCAAGCTTCTTCCCATTGTAGGTTACTGCACTCTTGTTCACACCTTTCTCATCTTTCAGATCAAAAGATTATAATAAGACCTGCATATCCATGTTCACAGCAGCACAATTTACGATAGCCAAGCTCTGGAGTCAGCCTAAGATATTCATCAGTGGACAAATGGATTGCAAAACTTTTGTATATACACATAATGGAATCTTAGCCATAAAGAAGAACAAAATTACATCATTTGCAGGGAAATGGATGGAACTCAAGAATATTATACTAAGTGAGTACACCCAGTTCCGAAGAACGAGTAGATGTATATTCTCTCTTGTATGTGGAAGCTAGAGAGATATTCAGAAATAAGGGCAACACCAGATAGATAAGCAGAGACTCCGGGGAGTGACTGAGGGTGATTAGGGAAGGGGGGAGATGACGTCATAAAGAACGCATCGTAGAAATAATGCCATTAACGTTTAAAAAATTGCCAATGCCAATCTCAAAGACTTGCAGGGTGAGGGTAAGGGGGGAACCTGGTGGGGAGGGCAACAAGAGTTGTGTGCATGTGTTTTTCTACAAGAGTTGTGTGCATGTATTTTTCTAACACTCTGTATCCCAGTATGATGTAAAATTACAATGCACCCAATTAAAAAAAAAAAGAGTACATCTCTGACCATCCCAAGACCCTTGCTTCTTTAATATCACCTTCACACTCTGCAAAATGTAACTGTGAAGAACATGACAGGAGCCTTGGGTTTTTGTTCAAGAGCAATAAACTCTGAAAAAAGAAAAATGAACCATCATGACATTTAAGGTAATTGACTAAAGATGCATCCTCTCACTTGAGCTAAGAAACTTAACCTAGACAAAAAAAAAAATGTTAATGCTTGCATCTCTATAATCTAGAAGACTTTCTTGCAATCTGAAAAACTAGAAACGAACCAGTCATTGTACACAGATTTAAAATAAATGAAATGTCCCACAGTGAGGTTTTAAGCAGAACCTCCTGTCTTATTTAGGGATACTACTTCCTGCCTTGGTCACGCTGTTTGAAAGTATTAGTGTGACTGTTAGGTACACCTCAGGGACTTTTGAGAATACAATTTACAACATTTTATAGAGATGAAAAGGAAATGCTTTTCATACCCAGTTGTGCAAAGCTGAATGCATAAGGGAGGGTGGCTGAAAAACTGCATTTGTGTTAGTAATTATGAAGACCTCTCCACAACCCCACCACCTTCTCTTATTTATCTGGAAAGTGGCAGAAAGCAGCAAAATGTCCCAGAAGAAATGGTGTCCTGGAAACTGTTAATCATCTAAATTTTGGGAATCTGGGATCTTGAAAAAATATAATCAACCCATCTGGGAATTGGACAGTAAAATAATCAAATTGTGATTGCTAGGCCGGGCGTGGTGGCGCACGCTTGTAATCCCAGTACTTTGGGAGGCGGAGACCGGAGGATCCGGGTTCGAGGCCAGCCTCAGCTCGCTATCTGTCTCTCTCTGTCTGTCTCTCTCTCTACTTAGTGAGGTCCTCCGCAACTTCGTGAGACCCGGTTTCAAAATAAAGTATAAAAAATAGGGCTGGGGGTGTAGCGCGGAGGTAGATCGCCCCTGGGTTCAATCCCTGGTACCGCAAAAAAAAAAAAATTGTGATTGTTTTAGTCACCCAAAGATAAAAGCATCAAGGTTTGAGGAATTTGATCTTTAAAAAGCATTAGACATAGCCAGGCGTGGTGGCACACACTTGTAATCCCAGTACTTGGGAGGCTGAGACAGGAGGATGGCAGGTTCGAGACCAGCCTCAGCTACTTACGGAGGCCCTCCACAACCCGGTTTCAAAATAAAGAATAAAAAATAGGGCGGGGGGTATAGCTCGGAGGTAGAATGCCCCTGTGTTCAATCCCCAGTGCCACAAAAATAAAAATTAAAAAAAGCATTAGACATGAGGAAAAGATTGGTATAGGGTGTTTTATTCTTTTTTTCTGATTATAAAAATACCACACAAAAATGCTGATATCTCAGAT
>PVJS01041847.1:0-17781 GCA_004027185.1 Glis glis
CCGGGTCTCACCAAGTTGTGGAGGGCCTCACTAAGTAGAGAGAGAGAGAGACAGAGAGACAGAGAGAGAGAGAGACAGAGAGAGAGAGAGAGAGAGAGAGAGAGAGAGCTGCGGCTGGCCACGAACCCAGATCCTCCGGTCTCCGCCTCCCAAAGTACTGGGATTACAAGCGTGTGCACCACCACGCCCGGCTTTATTCTTTGGGTTTCTAATCCAGCAGAAAAAAACTGAGTGTTTGCCAGGGCTGTCCTGGAAGATGAAATCGGGGCACTCCCTCAGCATGGGGGAGCTCTCCTCAACACGAAGCGTGGCCCCGACAGTCGATGAACTGGCGCTATGAGCCTGGACCCTCGACAGGCCCAGTGGACTGAGGGCGGGGGAGAGATGTATCCCCGAATAAAACCCAGAGATGTCACCATATCAGGAACGGATGGCTGGGAATAAAACAGCCAGTGTCAAACACCAAGGGAGATGATTATTCTTTCCCTTCTTCTCCCTAAAATAAATATATTCAGATATAAGTGAGTCACATACACAAGAAGCCGATGACCTCGAGCTCTATTGAGAGGCATCGCCGGTGTTAACTGTTAAAAGGAGGCGGACAGAATAGGTAAGATGTAAGGAGTCAGCTCTCTGACTTGGAAACCACAGCCCTGGTCGAGGACAATGGTTGTGGCACAAGCCGGGGACAATTCTGATGCCTGGCCACTCTGTGTAACACCCACAGAAGAGTCACTAGTGTTGGGACCCAATCATCAGCACTCTTAAGCTCCCAGATAAATAGTGTTATAGCCAAGTTTGAGTACCGGTGGTCAGAGAGAAATCAGGGGGAATTTATAATGGTATTATTAGTAGCAGAAGTAGTTCTGGGGATTAAACCCAGGGGCATTCTACTTCTGAGCTATATCCAGCCCTTTTTTTATTTTTTATTTTGAAATAGACTAAGTTGCTGAGGCTGGCCTCCAACCTGTGATCCTCCTATCTCAGCCTCCCAAGCACTGGGATTATAGGCATGTGCCACCATGCCTAGCTGGATTTATAATAGCTTTAAATACTCCTGAAACTGTGTTGTCTCAATAAATACTATATCTGCCAATTTGACTTAAAGGAGGATAAGCTAGCGTGGTGCCACACACTTGTAATCCCAGTACTTGGGAGGCTGAGACAGGAGGATTGCAGGTTCACAGCCAGCATCAGCAACTTAGAGAGGCTCTCAGCAACTTAGCGAGACCCTGTTTCCAAATAAAAATAAAATAGGTCTGGGAGTGTAGCCCGAAGGTAGAAGGCCCCTGGGTTCATCCCTAGTAACACTAAAAAAAAAAGGGAGGATAAGAATAGGACTAGGCAAAGGAGGGATATTTGTTGCTGGCCTACTGTGTGTTGGGCATCATAATCGGCTCTCACTACATATACATCCCCCACTGCATCTTCATAGTCACAGTTTAAAAAAAAACCAACAACACTCCATTTATAGTGAAGAAAGAGAAGTTCAAAAAAGCCAAGAAGCCAGACATGGTGGTGCACTCCTATAATCCCAGTACTTGGGAGGCTGAGACAGGAGGATCACAGGTTTGAGGACAGCCTCAGCAACTTAGTGAGACCCTGTTTCCAAATACAGAGGGCTGGGGGTGTAGCCCAGAGGTAGAATGCCCCCTGGGCTCAATCCCCAGCACCAGAAAAAAACAAAACAAAACAAAAACAAAAACAAGAAACTTTCCAAAAAGCCAACCAATGAGTCAAACAGATCTGTTGGTCTCCAAATTACATACCCTTTCACAATACAAAAATTGTAAATATCAGACATAGGCAAACTCAGATGTAGTCTGTAGTGACTCCATTTCCCTGACTGAAGAGCGGGGCGTGGACCAGGCAGGAAGGCAGTTCTGCAGCAGTGACAGAAGTTGCATGATCCAGAGCAGGGGTGCAGCCAGGGCCGGGGCCAGATCCAGCCTCGCGCGGCTTCCGGAAGTCCAGTTTCACTGGCACACAGCCACGTGCGTCTACCTATCGTTCACGGCTGCTTTGGCAGCGTGATGGCTCCGCTGAGTAGTTGCGACAGCACCACATGGCTCACGAAGACTGAAATATTTACTCTCTAGCACTTCGTGGGAAACGTTTGCCAACCTTTGACGAAGACCTTACAGTTTTATTCAGTCTACTCTTCTAAGGAGGGATGAGATTACCTTTTCAATCTCAGACTGATGATAATTTTGTGTGTGTGTGTGTGTGTGTGTGTGTGTGTGTGTGTTACTGGGGATTGAACCCAGGAGCATCCTACCACTGAGCTACACCCCCAGCCCTTTTTGTTTTTGTTTTTTTTTTTTAATTTTCAAACAGGGTCTAGCTAAGTGACTGAGTCTCACTGGATTGCTGAGCCTGGCCTCAAACCTGTGATCCTCCTATCTAAGCCTCCCAAGTAGTGGATGGGATTACAGGTGCACGCCACTGCACCCAGCTCTGATGATAATTCTTACGGTTTTATGTGTATCCCAAGCATCTATAATTCACTCAGTTGATAAATATTTATTGAGCATCTACAATGTGCTGAGCACTATGAGCACCTATTCTACTGAGAAACTAAAAGAACATTTGGAATCCAGTGTCATAAATTCTCCAGTGAAAAAACAGGACACTGAAATATGAACACTTCTTTCTCTGCCTCCAGGCTACCTGAGGGCAGGGCAAGGTTCTGGTTTTGCTTATGGGTGTGGGCGCAGCCCTGGCAGCATGCCCAGGAGGCAGTGGGGATCATGAAGGATTTGATGCATTAACGAGTGAATCGGTTCACATAGTAGGGTAGGCATAGGGTGCCAGGGGGAGTAAACACAAGTGGGGCCGGGCCGGGCGTGGTGGCGCACGCTTGTAATCCCAGTACTTTGGAAGGCGGAGACCGGAGGATCCGGGTTCGCGGCCAGCCTCAGCGCGCGCACATGTGCGCGCACTCTCTCTCTCTCCTCTCTCTCTCTCTCTCTCTCTCTACCTAGTGAGGCCCTCCGCAACTTCATGAGACCTGGTTTCAAAATAAAATATAAAAAAATGGGGCCGGGGGTGTAGCGCGGAGGTAGAACGCCCCTGGGTTCAATCCCCGGTACCGCAAAAAAAAAAAAACAAAAACAAGTGGGGCCGGCATGCAACGAGGTTGAGTCTTGACGCTGAAGAAGTGGAAGAAATAAAAGGAGAAAAGACTGGATGTGGGGAGCCCAGCAAAGAGGAACAGGTCATAGCGGTGCAGTGGACACCCCGCCCCGACCCCCCGGAACCGATTTACCCCTGTGGGGTTGGGGAGGAGCACTGTGATCCTGAGCAGTACTGATGCGATTGGATGTGAGATCTAACATAGAAAAATTATTCAGTTCCTAGCCAGGCAGGGTGGCACATGCCTGTAATCCTAGTACTTGGGAAGCTGAGACAGGAGGATCGCAGGTTCAAGACCAGCCTCAGACACTTAGTGAGACACTCAGCAACTTAGCAGGACCCTGTTTCAAAACAAAAAATAAAAAAAGGGTTGGGGGGGTAGCTTGGAGGTAGAACACTCTGTGTTCAATCCCCCCCCAAAAAAAAAGAAAGAAAAAAAACTATTCAGTTCCTGACTCAAAAACCTCCAGAAGTTTCCTGCTACTTACAGGATAAAATTAACACTCCTTGGAGAAGTGTTCACATCCTCTCTAATTTGTTTTCTCCTGATTTGATCATACTTCCTTACCCAGCTTCCATGGTTTAGTTTTACACGTCTTGATGGTGCTTAACTCAACCTGAGCCTTTTAAAAAGGTGTGTCCCTCCTTGGGGTACCCGCTCCTCTCTCCCTAGTCTACATTACTTGTTTATGATCCTGTGCAACTATGATCTTTCTGACAGACTGTCCCACCTGCACCAACCCTCACTGATGTCTTTCTCTGGATTCCATCGGCCACCACTACCTCCTGCCCTTCCTTTTAAATACTGAAGCAGGGCTGCTCAGACTGTTTGAACTGTTTCATTGGTTAATCTCTGAATCCACCATTACATTGTAGGTTCCAGGAAACAGGGATCATATTCTCAATACTTTGTGTACACTTAATGTTTGAGTAGACACTTGAGTTCATATTGAATAAATAAATGAATGATTCCGGTGAATAAAAAGGTATGAGATTGAAATGAAAATGTTCCTAAAAAAAGAAGTCAGAAGCCGGGCGTGGTGCCTCATGCCTGTATTCCCAGTACTTGGGAGACTGAGACAGGAGGACAGCAGGTTTGAGGCCAGCCTCAGCAGCTTAGTGAGACCCTGTTTCAAAATAATATCTAAAATAGAGCTGGGGATATAGTTCAGAGGTAGAATGCCCCTAGGTTCAGTCTTCAGTACCACACAAAAATAAAAAAAGCAAGTCAGAGAATAGAAAACAGAGAAGGTGCTAATAAGACAGAAAAAAAAAAATAGTACTTTGTAGTGAGAGGTGTTCTCAAAACGTTCAGGGTTTTTTTTTGTTTTTGTTTTTTGTTTTTGATTTTTCTTTTTTTTTTTTGCGTACCGGGGATCCCAGCCCTATTTTTTATCCTTTATTTTGAAACCAGGTCTCACTAAGTTGCAGAGGGCCTCACTAAGTAGCTGAGGCTGGCCGCGAACCCGGATCCTCCGGTCTCTGCCTCCCAAGTACTGGGATTACAAGTGTGTGTCACCGTGCCCGGCTGATTTTTTTTTTTTTTTTTTGGTAATGGGGATTGAACTCAGGGTCATTCTAACTCTGAGCTACAAACCCAGCCCTATTTTTTTTTTTATTTTGAAACAGGGTCTCGCTAATTTGCAGAGGGCCTCACTAATTTGCTGAGGCTGGCCTCAAAAGTGTGATGCTCCTGTCTCAGCCTCCCAAGTACTGGGATTACAAGTGTGCACCACCATGCCTGGCTCCAAAAAGCTCAGGTTTTAAAGAAAAATATTCAAATTTGTTTCAAAATTTTAAAATTCAAACTCAGATGTGAAGAAATGAGTTAATCTCCTTCTTAGCTCAGGGCACTTTAACATGGATCCTTTTTGTATATATATTTTGGTACAAACCAGTTGAATTAGTCAGTTTTCTGTCACTATAACAAAATACTCATATAGTCAACTTATAAAGAGAAAAGGTTTATCCAAGCATGGAGGAGCACGCCTGTATCCCAGTACTTGGGAGGCTGAGACAGGAGGACCGCAGGTTCAAGAGCAGCCTCAGCAACTTAGAGAGACTCTCAGGAACCTAGTGAGACCCAGTTTCAAAATAAATAAAAAAGGCGAGGGATGTAGCTTGGAGGTAGTATGTCCCTGGGTTCAATCCCCAGTACCTCACAAAAAGAAAAAGACTGATAGTGATAGTGATAGTGATAGTGATAGTGATAGTGATGGTGATAGAGAGAGAGAGAGATTGATTACAACCCATGACTGGCTGGCCCTATGGCTTTGGGCCTGTGGCCAGGCAGTACATCATGGAAGGAGCATGTGGCAGGGCAAAACAGCTCCCTGTATGGCCAAAAAGCAAAAGAGAGGAAGAGGAGGAGAGCAGGGTCCCACAGTCACTTGAAGAGCATGCCCCAATGACCTAAGAGCCTCTCGCTAAGCCCCACCTGCTAAAGGCTACACTGCCTCCCAGTAGTACCACCTGGTGAACCAAGCTTTTAATGCATGGGCCTTTGGGAGATATTTAACATCCCAACTCTATCACCTGTAACTTTTGTGGGGTTTTTTTTGGCATGTATTTAAAAATTTATAAATTTGGTAATGTGTTATGTAGATCACCTGTTTCTTATTTTTTTCACTAAGCACAGAGGTTTTTGCAGTATGTCTATATTGCAGTGGTACACGTCTATTGTTTCTAATTGCTACATAATATAAATGCTCCATGGGAGAATTCACCCATTTTACCTATTTATACTTTCAGTGATAGAAACCAGTATTACCTCCGAGTCTCTGCACCACAAACTATCATGAGTATCCTCATACTGCTCCTTTATGGACTAGCGTGAGCGTTGATTTGAGATGTGTATCCAGGAGTGGTATTGCTGCAGCACAGGCATATAGCTATTGAACTTGACTCGGGAGTGCTATATTTCTCTGCCATTTCATAGCGTTGATTACAGGCATGTTCCACCATAAGCTCTGGCTTATTCTTTCCCTGCTACCCCCAACCAACCCGAGTGCCTATCAACTATTGCTCTGTTGACTACTCGTGTTACCCGGCTTTCTAATCTTCACTGGCCTGATAGAGTTAAGATTGATATTACGTTGTTTACCTTGATGTTACTCTGTTTATTAAAGAGTTTCAAAATCTTGCTTGATGTTTCTTTCAGTTTCTTCTGAAGATTGCCTGTTTGCAAATATTTTTTTCATGTTTCTAAATGAATTCTCGTCTTTTTCTTGTTAGTTTACAATTAAAGCCGGGCATGGTGGCGCACACTTGTAATCCCAGTACTTGGGAGGCGGAAACCGGAGGATCCGGGTTTGCGGCCAGCCTCAGGTACTTAGTGAGGCCCTCTGCAACTTCATGAGAGCCGGTTTCAAAATAAAGTATAAAAAATAGGGCCGGGGGTGTAGCTCGGAGGTAGAATACCCTTGGGTTCAATTCCCAGTACTGCAAAAAAAAAAAAAAACCCAATAAAATGCTTATGTTTTTCAAACTGAGAAAATTAATCTGTATAACACCAAATTATTTTGTACCAAGTACCTCTTACTTTACTATTATTAGAGATTAGTTATGGCCCAGCATGTTGGCACATACCTGTAACTCCAGTACTTAGGAGGCTGAGACAGGAGGATCACAGGTCTGAGGCCAGCCTCAGCGACTTAGTGAGACTCTCAGCAACTTAGTGAGACCCTGTTCCAAATTTTAAAAAATATATAAGGCTGGGGGTATAGCTCAGAGGTAGAATGTCCCTGGGATCAATCCCCAGTACCAAAAAAGAAAAGAAAAATAGTTTTGATTTTGAGAAGATGGCAATGGGTGCATAATTTTTTAGTCCTCCCAAATTCCCAAATGTTAAATAGAAGGCAAAACAAAAAAAATCCACCAACAACATCTATAATAAAACTAAGTAGACATCCAGTTTCTGGTCTGGCATGTAAGAAAATTGGAATTCATTATTCCTAACACAAACAACAACAAAAAATCTAAGCAAACTGAAAGTCAACAGCTTTTCTTTGAAGAAATATCAATAGTAATTTCCAGAACTGAAAGGCAAAGATATAAAAAGATCAAAAAGATGGAACAGTGTATCCAAGGACTATGGGACAATTACAGAATGTGCATGTGTAATGGAAATACCAGCAGGAGAAGAGAACGGAATGCATGACACCTTTGCGGGATTAATGAATAGGAATTTCTGAAAATTAATGATAAACTACAAACCACAGATCCAGGAAGCTCAGAGAACTCCAATCAGGTTAAATACCAAACTAAGTGCCCACTAGCTCGAGGAAACTCTCAATACAACCAGATGGGAAGACATCACCAACAATCGCAGCGCGCACTTCAG
Organism: Glis glis; assembly: GCA_004027185.1. NCBI lineage: Eukaryota > Metazoa > Chordata > Mammalia > Rodentia > Gliridae > Glis > Glis glis. Next base: position 7,478 of record PVJS01041847.1, read on the forward strand.
GAAGCAGTGGGCTGCCAGGCGGGGTGAGAACAAAGAAACGCCAAGGGTAAAGGGGACCAGCTCTTCCCGGAGGAACCTTGGTGGGATCCCTCACCTTTGCAAGGTGAGGGCGGGGCCGGCCGCGGACCCCCGGCCTGACAGGGGAGCTCAGCTGAGGGGTGGCCAGGACACTCTGTAGCCAACGCAGCGCCAACTTTTGGTGCTGGAGGATCCTGAGAGGTTGGAGCCCCAGCTCCAGCCCCAGCCTGACCCTCGAGGGCTGGAGGAGGCGCGTCCTCCCTGCCTGCATGCGCTGGTAGTGTTGCAACCGCATCCCGGGCATCCCACAGGCCTGCCTGTGGAGCGCCTCCCGCATCCTGCCTGGCTTTGGCTTAGTGGGGGCCTTGTCTTCTCTCCTCATGTCCACGTGTATCTTTGTCTGTCTGCTTCTCTCCCTCTCTCTCTCGTCTTTTTTTTTTTTCTTTTGGTGCTGGGGTTTGAACCCAGGGGTGTTCTGCCTTCGAGCTATACCCCAGCTCTTGTTTTATTTTAAATTTTGAAACAAGGTCTTGCTAAATTGTTGAAGGTGGCCTTGAACCTGCGATCCTCCTATCTCAACCTCCCAAGTACTGGCATTACAGGCGTGCGCCACCACCATGCCTGGCTAGCCCTTTTTATTTTGAAACAGGGTCTTGCTAAGTCGCTTAGAGTCTCACTAAATTGCTGAGGCTGCACTCCTCCTGTCTCAGCCTCCACAGGCGTGTGCCACCACGCCTGGCTTCATTGGTATCTCTTACACTGTTATACCCCCAATCTATGCCCCAGAGTGAGCGGAGGATTCAAAGACATTGAAGAGGAGGGGGCCTCTTCCGCAGCCTTGCACTGAATCTGTCCACCTCCCAGCCTGTACCTAAACCCAGGCCACCCTCCCCTATCTCCAGCTGTCTGGGTCCTGGGGAAGCCCTCTCTGTCGCTGGCTTCTGGAACCAGGCTGGAGTTCTGGTAAGACTTTAAGGCTGCTAACCTTTGACCTCAGTTGTCCATTATCCTGAGAACGGGGCTTTGACCTGTGCCCCAGATCATGACACCATGTGCCTGGACTTCGGACAAGTTGTTGCCATACTGATCGCCCCCAAGCTCCTCCTAAGGGGGGGTTGCTCCCCCATTCTGGACCCCAGTCATCATCAGTCTGTATTTCTGGGACCACAGTGACATTGGTCCTCTGGGGCCAGCCTGTGGGAGAAGGGAGAGCTGGATGCTGGTCTGGCAGGTGGGATGGCAGCTCCAGGTACACCAAAGCACCTTCCCCCTTCCCCCAAGAGCTCCTGCAGCTCCTCTCAGACCTGAGCTTTCTTCCCACATCCCTGGGAAATGGCGCCTCTGTATTTCTGATTGTTTGTTTGTTTATTGATACTGGGGATTGAACCCAGGGACACTCTGCTTCTGAGCTACACCCCCAGCCCTTTTAGTTTTCTTTTATTTTGAAACAGGAAAGTGTTTTTCTAGCATTTCCCTCAATGAACTCTCCAAGATTTTATGGTGAATGTTAAAACAACATCCAGTGACTGACCTTTGTGCTTCTTTGTTGATAAGAGGCCTGCTCATGGTGATAAAGAGGAATGAAGAGGCTTCCACAGCTTTTCAACTACAGTCTTGGGCTAATAAGTGTTTTCTGGGCACCAAAGTATGCAATATTAGGGGGTAAAAACCCAACTTAGTCAACTGTTTTAACTATCTTGTCATTTATTTATTTATTATTAATTAATTAATTTATTTAGTTTGTGGTACCAGGGATTGAATCCAGGGGCCTTCTTCCTTTGAGCTACACCACCAGCTAAGTTGCTGACGCTAGCCTTGAACCTGTGATCCTCCTGTCTCAGCCTCCCAAGAGTTTATAGGCGTGTGCCGCCACGCCTGGCTGAAAAATATTTTTTAAAAATAAAGAGATAAGCCAGGAGTGGTGGCACATGACTGTAATCCCAGTACTTGGGAGGCGGAGACAGGAGGATCGCAGGTTCAAGGCCAGCCTCAGCAACGTAGTGAGACTCTCAGCAATTTAGTGAGACCCTTTTTCAAAATAAAAAATAAAATTGGACTGAGGGTGTAGCTCAGAGGTAAAGTCCCTGGGTTCAATCCCAGCACCACAAAAAAAACCCCAAACAATAAATAATATTTGTCGCTTTTTCTGTCACTGGAGTAGTATTTATTAAGTACTTACTATGGAGTTAGCAGTGTTTAGCACTCTGGGTACCAAGGGAAAAAATATAGATGAAAACTTACAGTCTTGGAGATTTAAGATCTTTATGCATTTGACACAACTAGTAAGCAGTATCGTTTATGTGTTTGAGTCACAATGTATGCAAAGCACATATTAACATATGCTATACATATGTATATGCACATACACATATATGCTAAGCAGTGTGGCATAGATAATTAGAGAACACCCTGGATGTTGTATGGGAATCTTGAGAAAAGACGAGAAGCCATCGCAGCTGGGAAGCAGTGTGATGACTCCAGCTATCAGGTGGGACTGCTGTAGAAAGTTCCCAAGCTGACTTTTTCCTTTTTTTATTTTGAAATAATTATAGACTCACAGGAAGTAGCAAAAATAGTACAGAGAGAGGTCCTGTGTACCGTTCTCCCAGCTTTCTCTGATGGTAACATCTCACATAGGTAGAGTGCAATGGCAAAAATAGCACACTGACATTTGGACAATTCACAGACCTTTTCCCCAAGTTACTGGTTTTATACCCACTCTTGTATGGAGCTAAGGTTTCTGTTGTTGTTTTTTGTTTGTTTGTTTGTTTGTTTGTTTGGCACTGGGGATTGATCCCAGGGAAATTCTACCTCTGAGCTATACCCCCAGACCTATTTTATTTTTATTTATTTATTTATTTATTTATTTATTTATTTATTTATTTATTTTTGCGGTACTGGGGATTGAACCCAGTGGCATTCTACCTCCGAGCTACGCCCACAGACCTATTTTTTATTCTTTACTTTGAAACAGGGTCTCACTAAGTTGTGGAGGGCCTCACTAAGTAGCTGAGGCTGGCCGCAAACCTGGATCCTCCTGTCTCAGCCTCCCAACTTTGTAATCCCAGTACCGGAGTGGTGCCACAGGAGGAATACATGCCTGTAATCCCTGTACTTGGGAGGCTGAGACAGGAGGATCCGGGTTCGTGGCCAGGCTCAGCTACTTAGTGAGGCCCTCTGCAACATAGTGAGACCCTGTTTCAAAATAAAGAATAAAATAAGGCTGGGGGTATAGGTCAGAGGTAGAATGCCCCTGGGTTCAACCCCCAGTCCTGCAAAAAAAAAAAAATTGCTGAGGCTGTCCTCGAAACTGTGATCCTCTTGTTTTAGCTGCCCAAGTACTGGGATTACAGGCGTGCGTCACCATGTCCAGCTTGTAAGGTAATTTTTAAATAATTTTTTTTTGGACCCTAGAACACATTTTCCCATGGAAAGAGTGGTACTTGAATTATGGGTCCCTGGTCTATCTCCAGACCGATGTAGCTCATAAGGTAACTAATTTCTATATATAGCGGTACTTATCCTTTCTGTACAGGGTGGCAGTGGTGTTGTTGGCAAAGAAAAAGTGAGGCTTCTGAAAGTTAGGGAAAGAAGGACTTTGGCTGGGGTGTCTGTGTGATGTCAGATAGACTTCTATTTTAATAGATGACATTCTTTTTGTGTGTGTGTGGTACTGGGGATGGAACCCAGGGGCATTCTACCTCTGAGCTACACCTCCAGCCCTATTTTATTCTGAAACAGGGTCTCACTAAGTTGCAGAGGGTCTCACTAAGTAGCTGAGGCTGGCCGCGAACCTGTGACCCTCCTGTCTCAACCTCCCAAGTACTGGGATTACAGGCGTGCGCCACCATGCCTGGCTAGATGACATTCTTTATAGATACCATTTCACTGCTATTAACTGGCACTGCATACAGTAAGTGATGTGATGAGAAAACCCCTTTATTAATATTATTAATTCTCTCAGTGTGCGTGCGTGTGTGTGTGTGTGTATGTGTGTGTGTGTGTGTGTGTGTGTGTGTGTGTGTATGTGTGAGTGAGTGTATGTGGTACTGGGGGGTTGAACCCAGAGTCATTCTACCTCTGAGCTACATCCCTAGCCTTATTTATTTATTTTTGTGGTTCTGGGGATTGAACTCAATGGCATTCTACCTCCGAGCTACACCCCCAGCCCTATTTTATTCTTATTTTGAAACAGGGTCTCACTAGGATGATGAGAGTCTCACTACTTGCTGAGGCTATCCTAGAACCTGTGATCCTCCTGTCTCAGCCTCCCAACTACTGGGATTACAAGCGTGTGCCACCACGCCCAGCTTATTTTTTATTTTGCAACAGGATCTCACTAAGTTTCTGAGCGCCTCACTAAGTTGTTGAGGCTGGCTTTGAACCTACAATCCTCCTGTCTCAGCCTCCCAAGAACTGGGATTACAGGTATGTGCCACCACACCCGGTCATACTATTAATTCTTTTTTTTTCTTTTGTGGTCCTTGGGACTGAACCCAGGGGCATTCTACCTCTGAGCTATACCCTCAGCCCTATTTTATTTTTTATTTAGAAACAGGGTCTCACTAAGTTACTGAGACTGGTCCCAAACCTGTATTCCTCCTGTGGCACCACGCCCAGCAATACTATTAATCCTTTTTTTTTTTTTTTTGCGGTACCAGGGATTGAACCCAGGGGCCCTCTACCTCCGAGCTACATTCCCAGCCCTATTTTTATACTTTATTTTGAAACCGGGTCTCACGAAGTTGCGGAGGCCTCACTAAGTAGCTGAGGCTGGCTGCGAACCCAGATCCTCCAGTCTCCGCCTCCCAAGTACTGGGATTACAAGTGTGCGCCACCATGCCTGGCCCTATTAATCCTTAAGACAATTTTTTTTCTTATTTTAAGTATTTACCCACTTAACCATCTATAAAAGAGATGACAAGCTGGGCGTGGTGGCTCATGCTTGTAATCTCAGTACTTGGGAGGCTGAGACAGGAGGATTGCAGGTTCAAGACCAGCCTCAACAATGTAGCAAGACTCTCAGCAACATAGTGTAACCCTGTTTCAAAACAAAAAATAAAATAGGGCTGGAGGTGTGACTCAAAGGTAGAATGCCTCTGGGTTCCATCCCCAGTACTGAAAAAAATGACAACAAAGGAAGTGTAAAACAGGGAGCTGATGGGGAGAACTTGGAAAATACTGTAAAGAGAGATGTGAGAAAGAATTTATCCAGTCGGGCGTGGTGGTACACGCTTGTAATTCCAGTACTTGAGACAGGAGGATTGCAGGTTCGAAGTCAGCCTCAGCAACTTAGTGAGGCTCTCAGCAACTTAGCAAGACCCTATTTCCAAATAAAAAAATAAAGTAGGACTGGGGATATAGCCTGGAGATAGAAGGCCTGTGGGTTCCACCCCCAGTACCACAAAAAAAAAAAAAAAGAAAGAAAGAGTTTATCAGAACTACAGTGGTTATTCTAAGAGGTGGAACTGTCCGTGATTCATTTCTGTCTCTCCTCTCTCCCTGACTTCTTCTCCTCCCTTCTGCCTTCTCTCTCAATCTCTCCCATTCTGCTTTTCTCTTAAACCCTTCTGATTTCCTCTAATTCTCCACAAGTAAGGTGTATTGCTTTTATTATCAGAAAAATAAGAGTGCTCTGGAATGAAGAGGCGCCTGCCCCTCTTGCCGCAGTTCCTGGAACTGTTCTGAGGAGAGGAGGGGAGGGACAGCGTGCTCCCTCCGTGGCGGGGAGGTGGCTCCCGGGGCCAGCAGCCTGTGTGGGAGGTTTCTAAGAGCTGCAGGCGCACTCATGATTCAGAACTCAACACAGACGAGGTATCTATGCGGAGAGGGGACGGATGCCCCGTTGCTGTGGTTTTCCTCATGGGATGAGAAGCCACCACTGACACCTTCAAGCAGGCCTCTGCAAAGTCAAGAAAAGAACCCAGTTCCTGTTGGGCCATAGGTGCTTCACACCCATTCCAGAAGAAGTCATACTACAAACCTTCCACTTCTGTCAAGGAATGTTGACTGGCATTCAATTCTCCTAGTTCTTGAACCAAACCTGGGATCATCAAGTGCTCATCTGCAATGGGGAGAGAAAACAGGGCAGATATCCAGGTTCATGCGAGTAAAACCCTGAAACACATTTGTTTTCCTGGGTGGTCCTGATCTTGAATGGGCCCTGTGATCATGGCTACAGATCCTTTTGCATTTCTACCCAGAACTTCAAACAGCGGTGAGCGGACTTCCAGAGTCCTGGTGCATATTGTCCTAAGTGGAACTTCAAGGCTATAGATACTTACACATATGTACACCATGTCATTTTTTTTTTAATTTTTTTTTTTGCGGTACCGGGGATTGAACGCAGGGGCATTCTACCTCCGCGCCACGCCCCCGGCCCTATTTTTTCTATGCTTTATTTTTGAAACTGGGTCTCACGAAGTTGCGGAGGGCCTCGCTAGGTAGAGAGAGAGAGAGAGAGAGAGAGAGAGGAGAGAGGAGAGAGAGATTGATCGCACGCGCATGCGCGCTGAGGCTGGCCACGAACCCGGATCCTCCGATCTCCACCTCCCAAAGTACTGGGATTACAAGCGCCACCACGCCCGGCTCCACCATGTCATTTTGATATAGTGTACAGCCCATATAAGAGTGTGCCAGGCATGGTGGTGCATGCCTGTAATCCTAGTACTTGGGAGACTGAGATAGGATTGCAGGTTCAAAAACAGCTTGGGCAATTTAGCGAGACCCTGTTTTAATTTTTTGAGTACTGGGTATTGAACCCAGGGGCATTCTACCTCCAAGCTACACCCCCAGCCCAATTTTATTTTTATTTTGAAACAGGGTCTCATTAGGTTGATGAGAGTCTCACTACTTGCTGCGGTTGTCCTCGAATCTGCAATCCTCCAGTCTCAGCCTCCCAAGTACTGGGATTACAGGTGTGAGCAACCATACCTGGATATGAGACCCTGTTTTATTTATTTATTTTTAATTTTTTTTGCGGTATTGGGATTGAACCCAGGGGCATTCTACTTCCGAGCTACACCCCAGTCCTATTTTTTTATTCTTTATTTTGAAACCGGGTCCCACTAAGTTGCGGAGGGCCTCACTAAGTAGCTGAGCTGGCTGCGAATCGGATCCTCCGGTCTCAGCCTCCCAAGAACTGGGATTACAAGTATGCATCACCACGCCTGGCTACCCTGTTTTAAAATAAAAAGTAATGTTAAAAAAGGGCTGGGGTGTAGTTTGGAAGTAGAATGCCCCTGGGTTTAATCTCTAGTACCACAAAAAGAAAATAAAAGAAGTGTTTGTCTTCTAATCTCTGCTTATCTCAAGGGTAAATTGAATTATTTGCAGTAATAATCTTCTCATTTTGTTGTTTTTATTTCTATGCTGCTATTACAACTCTGTAAAACATTTTAGGGAAATGTGATACTAATACATATGCAATATGCCCTGTCTTTCCCTGAAGATACAATAATGCTGGACTAAACATACAAATGCCATAAAAAAATGAAAATGCTTCAGCTTAGTTATTTTCACGCTTCTTAAAAAAGAATTCCTCAGCCCCATAAAATATAAATGCCTGGCAAGTTGTATTTATTTTTTGATAACTTTTAAAATGAGAGAGGGTCATTTTGAGCAAGTATGATACTTTACTGAAGAGTACAGATTGGCTGGGGGTGTAGCTCAGTGGTAGAGCAAGAGAACCCTGAGTTCAATCCCCAGCAGGAAAAAAAAAAATGTGAGGGAGGGAGGGAGGGAGGTAGGTAAGTAAGTAGTATTCAGGGATACGAGAGCAACTGGAAGAACCTCTTGGCTGAATAGAGGAATGGAAGTAGCTTGTAGGAAGGGTTGTGTGGTTGTGTATGGCCAGTAGAGTAGAGTGACCAGATTGACATGGACACTTTGTGGGTAAAAGAATGTACGATTACAAGCAGGCTGAGACAGGAGGATCACAGGTTCATGGCCAGCCTCAGCTACTTAGTGAGGTCCTCTGCAACTTAGTGAGACACTGTTTCAACATAAAGAATAAAAAATAGGGCTGGGGGTGTGGCTCGGAGGTGAAATGCCCCTGGGTTCAATCCCCAGTATTGAAAAAAAAAAAAGAATGTGCAATTAATATTTATGCATGTGTAAGAGGCATAAACTGGGTCTCTTGTAGGAAAACAAGGAGTTATGTTGTTCCTAGCCAAGAGTTGGGCATAGGAGAACTTCCATGAACCCAACTGGCAGGGCAGTGTATTGACTTGGTAGGGCTGCCATACCTGGTGGCTTACATAACCTGTAATGTCTCGCAGTTCTGGAAGTCAGCAGGCTTGGCTCCTTCTGAAGGCTGTGAGGGAAGAGTCGGCTCCAGCCCCTCTCCTTGGCTCCTAGATGGTTATCTTCTCTCTGTGTCTCTTTGCATTGTTTTATTTATTATTTATTTACTATTTACTTATTTATTTATTGGCACTTGGGGTTGAATTGAGGGGTGCTCCACTACTGAGCTACATCTCCGGACCTTTAATTTTTTTTTAAATATTGAGACAGGGTCTCGATAAATTGCCAAGGCTGGCCTCAAACTTGTGATCTTCCTGCCTCAGCCTCCCAAGTCCTTTCCCTGTGTCCAAATTTCCTCCTTTTATAAGGGCACCAGTCATATTGGATTAGGACTCATCCTAATGACCTTATCTTAACTTGACCTCTGTAAAGGACCTATCTCCAAGTAAGGTCACGTTCTGAGGTACTGGGTGTTGGGACCCCAACATATCTTTTTATTATTTGTGGGAGGCAAAATTCAACTCACAACAGGAAGGATGGTAGAAATTTGATAGGAGCTCTACACTAGAAGAGATGCTGCACTTGGGTGGCTAGTGGGCGCCATCTTCCTATTACATGTACACACAGTGTACGCTCAGACAGAGGATGGAGAACGAACAAAATGAAAGACGATTAAAGAGGTGTAGTGGCTTTTAGTTTGGGGGACTCTTACCATTCCAGGATTGCTCTTTCCAGATGGGCAATAAAGATTGGACACTGGTGGCAGAGGATCTTCAAGTGACAACTGACAAGAGCCTACTGAGTCATAGGATGTCATTTCTGGGAGGTGCCACCAATAGACTGGTCAATTTTTATCACATTAGTTGATAATTCTCTGCAATGAGACCTGACTTTATATTTATTTATTTATTTATTTATTTATTTATTTGGTACTGGGGATTGAACTCAGAGGCATTCTACCTGTGAGTTACACCCCCAGCCCGATTTTATATCTTATTTGGAAACAGGGTCTCACTAGGTTGCTGAGAGCCTCACTAAGTTGCTGAGGCTGGCTTTGAACCTGCAATCCTCCTGTCTCAGCTTCCCAAGTACTGGGATTACAAGCGTGTGCCAATACGCCCGGCTACCTGACTTTATTTACTTATGAAATTAAAGATATTTTTTCTTCTCCATCTCTACAGAGATAGTATGATTTACAGAATAACAAATATGAATTATGAGCTCTGTGGAAGAAAGGTCTTGGATTAGTTCAAAGTGTTTATAATGACCAAAGAACTTGTATATAAAAATTAACACTTGAGCTGGGCATGGTGGTGCATGCCTGTAATCCCAGTGCTTGGAAGACTGAGACAGGAGGATTGCAGGTTTGAGGACAGCCTCAGCAAGCAGTGAGACTCATCAACCTAGGGAGACCCTGTTTCAAAAAAAAATAGGGCTGGGGGTGTAGTTTGGAGGTAGAATGCCCCTGGGCTCAATCCCCAGTCTCTTTCACACACACACACACACACACACACACACAGGGCTAAACAAATTTTATTAAGGGTCTTTCTAAGTTACCACACACTGGCCTCGAGCCTGTGATCCTCCTATCTCAGCCTCCCAAGTACTGGGATTACAAGTGTAATCCCAAGTACTGGGATTACAGTTTCCATTTTGAAGCCATTAGTTTGACCTCAAATGTCAGAGAAATATCTTAAGGTCTTGTTGGATCAGGAATCAAACATTTGAAATGTTCACATGGCCCACCAGAAGGCTTGAAATTTAAAAAAGTCAGGGTAAAAAGAGAGGTCAGATATAGGAGAAGTAAACATTGGGGAAAGAAATGGGAGTTGGGTGTGGAGGTGCACGCCTGTGTAATCTCAGTACTTGGGAGGCTGAGACAAGAGGATTGCAGGTTCAAGGCCAGCCTCAGCAATGCAGTGAGCCTCTCAGCAATGTAGTGAGACCCTGTTCTAAATTAAAAAATAAAAAGGGCTGGGGTGTAGCTCAGAGGTAGAATGTCTATGGGTTCAATTCCCAGTGTCTGTCTGTCTGTCTGTCTC
>PVJS01041848.1:0-17780 GCA_004027185.1 Glis glis
CACAGACCGCGCCAGGGTCCGCGCAGAGCCTCTGTCCTGGCGCGTGGGATCCCCACAGACCGCGCCAGGGTCCGCGCAGAGCCTCTGTCCTGGCGCGTGGGATCCGCACAGACCGCGCCAGGGTCCGCGCAGAGCCTCTGTCCTGGCGCGTGGGATCCGCACAGACCGCGCCAGGGTCCGCGCAGAGCCTCTGTCCTGGTGCGTGGGATTCCGACAGACCGCGCCAGGGTCCGCGCAGAGCCTCTGTCCTGGTGCGTGGGATCCGCACAGACCGCGCCAGGGTCCCCGCGGAGTCTCTGTCCAGGTGCACGGTCCCCACAGACCATTCGAGGATCTGAGCAGAGCCTCTGACCGGGTGCGCACAGGGCGCGGTCCCCACGTGAGGCTCCGCGGGTAGCTTCTGACAGGGTGTACACATGGCGCCTTCCGCGCAAGCGTCAGTGCAAAGCTTCTGACAGGGGCCCACATGGCACCGCCCCACAGACCGCGTGAGCGTCCGCGCAGAGCCTCTGACCCGGGGCACACCCGGCGCTGCCCCCCCAGATCCCGCGACCCTCTGCCCGTGACCTCGAGCGGGCGCACACCCGGCGCTGCCCTCCCCCCAGACCGCAGGAGCTTCTGCCCGTCCACCTGTGCCTCTGACTGGGTGTGCACCGGTGCTCCCCAAGAGTGACCTAGGCCAGTGACTCTGACTGGGCGCACACCCGGCGCTGCCCTCCCACTTGACCACGTGAGCGTCTGGCCATGCCTCCCACTGTGCATGCACCTGGCGCCGCCCTCCCCCACCTAGACCGTGCAAGCATCCACGCTATACCTAGGACCCCACAAGTCTCCGGTGCTGCAACCTGAAGGACCCGCTGTGCTCCTCCCCTTAGACTGTGCGTAATTTTCGGAGCTGTGCCTCAGTGCCCATACACACCCAGGCACCACAACCCAAGACCCGGAGCCTGCACCCCATTCAGCCCGCCCGATCCTCAGTGGTGCACCTCGGAACCTGGGCACCCTCCTGCGATGCCACCCGAGACCCGGAGCCTGAACGCATCCTTTAGGGCCCAAGCGATCCTCAGCACCCGTGCCTCGGACACCAGGCAACTTCCGGCACCAACACCTGAGCCTGGGAGCCCACATCTAACACCACACCTTGAAATGTGCCTCACAGGCCACCACCCAAGGTCTGGAGCCCGCATACCCTCCCCCACCCACACACACACACACTGTGCTCCAGTCAACCAGATGGGAGGGAACCACAGCCTGCAATGTACTGACCCAATTGGGTCTACAGGGACCATCAAGAGGTCTTATACATAGAAAGGAAGGTGATGCGGAGACAACAGAAAGAGAAAATTGAAAACACCAAAAATACAAGAATGAAGAACAGCGAGGAAACAAGAAACACAATGCATCAACAAGTGAGATTACTGATACTGACCTGCAGGAAATGCAAGACAGAGAATTCCGAATTGTGATCTTTAGAATGATGAAAGGCCTCAAAGAAAGCATAGAGGAGATGAAGGAAGAAATTGAGGCTCTAAGAAAGAATCAGAAAGAAACTCTGAACAAAATGAAGGAGTCAATAAACAAAAAACTGCAATAGAATCTGAATCTAGCAGGCTCGACCACATGGAAAACAGGGTATCTCTCCTGGAAGACACTTCATTCAAAACTGAAAACACAGTCAATGATATACAGAAGATATTACAAGAATATACCCTGGCCATCCAAGAAATACAGAACAATGCAAGACGCCCTAACCTAAGGATAAAAGGCATTGAAGAAGGTTTAGAAGCACAGACCAACGGTATCAGAAACCTCTTCAAAGAAATAATCTCAGAATTTTACGAACATAGAAAAGGATTTGGACATTCACACACAAGAGACATATAGAACACAATAAAGACAGGACCAAAGAAGGACCTCCCCATGCCATGTAATAATTAAAATGACTAACATAGAGGCGAAAGAAAGAATTTTAAAAGCAGCAAGAACAAAAGAGCGGGTGACATACAGGGGCAAAACAATAAAAATCACCCCAGACTTCTCAACCCAAGTCAGGAATGACAGGAGGGATTGGTATGAAGTACTGCAGACCCCGGAAGAAAACAACTTCCAACCAAGACTGATATATCCAGCAAAGATATCATTTAAAATTGATGGAGAAATAAAAACATTCCATGATAAGCAAACACTTAAAGAATTCATGAGGACCAAGTCAACACTAGAGAAAATCCTAAAAGAAATAAATCACAAAGAAGGAAAAACAAACAATTTTCAAAACCACAGGAGAGGTGAACTCCACCAGGTAGGCAACGAAACAAGGAGATCTCTCACTATAGCAAACAGAAAACAGAATTCAAAATGACAGGAAACAAAAATTATATCTCAATAATAACATTGAATGTCAAAGGACTCAACTCCCCAATTAAAAGGCATAGACTGAGGCCAGGCGTGGTGGCGCACGCATGTAATCCCAGTACTTTGGGAGGCGGAGACCGGAGGATCCGGGTTTGCGGCCAGTCTCAGCTCTCTTGCTCTCTCTCCCTGTCTCTCTCTCTCTCTCCCTCTCTCCTTAGTGAGGCCCTCCGCAGCTTCGTGAGACCCTGTTTCAAAATAAAGTATAAAAAATAGGGCCGGGGGTGTAGCGCGGAGGTAGAACGCCCCTGGGTTCAATCCCAGGTACCGCAAAAACATAAATAAATAAATAAATAAATAAATAAATAAATAAATGGCATAGACCGACAATGTGGATTAAAAAGCATAATCCAACTATATGCTGTTTATAAGAAACTCACCTTCTAGCCAAAGATACTCATATGCTAAAGGGAAAGGATGGAAAAAGATATACCATGAAAATGGAGATTGAAAACAAGCAGGGATAGCAATAGTTATATCCAACAAAACAGACTTTAAGCTAAAACACATCAGAAGAGACAAAGCAGGTCACTTCTTATTAATAAAAGCAACAATGCAACAAGAAGATATAAAGATAGTAAATATGTATGCCCCAAATGTGGGTGCACCCACATTCATAAAACAAAGTCTTCAGGACATCAGATCCCAAATAGACCCAAACACAATAATATTGGGAGACTTCAATACGCCACTCATTCCACTCTATCGATCCTCTGGACAAAAGATGAATAAAGATGCCTCAGATCTAAAGAAAACTATAGACTAAATGAATCTACAGGACACATACAAATTATTTCAACCAACAACACCTGAATACACATTTTTTTTAGCTGCCCACAGAACATTCTCCAAAATAGAGCACATACTGGGTCACAAAGCAAGTACCAGCAAATTCAAAAGATGTGATATAATTTCCTGCATCTTCTCAGATCACAATGGAATGAAACTGGAAATTAACAACAGGAAGACCAAAAGCATCACATAAGTACATGGAGACTGAATGATACACTTCTGAATGAGGACTGGATCAGAAAAGAAATAAGGGAAGCTGGGCGTGGTGGCGCACGCTTGTAATCCCAGTACTTTGGGAGGTGGAGACTGGAGGATCCGGTTCACGGCCAGCCTCAGCTAGCTCTCTCTCTCTCTCTCTCTCTCTCTCTCCCTGTCTATCTCGCTCTCTCTCTCTACCTAGTGAGGCCCTCCGCAACTTCGTGAGAACTGGTTTCAAAATAAAGTATAGAAAAATAGGGCTGGGGGTGTAGCACACAAGTAGAACACCCCTGGGTTTAATCCCCGGTACCACAAAAAAAAAAAAAGAAATTTTAAAAAATTCCTGGAATTAAATGAAAACAGAGACATGACATACCAAAATCTATGGGACACTTTGAAGGTGGTGTTAAGAGGAAAATTTATAGCACTGAGTGCCCACATAAGGAAAACAGAAAGCCTCCAAATAAACAACCTAATGACACATCTAAACGATCTTGAAAAACAGTAACAGTCGAAGCCCAAAGCCAGTAGAAGGCAGGAGATAACTAAAATTAGAGCAGAAATTAGTGAAATAGAGAATAAAAAAAAAAACAATACAAAGAATCAACAAACAAGAAGCTGGTTCTTGGAAAAGATTAACAAGATTGACAAACCACTAGCTAACCCCACCAAAAGAAGGAGAGAATAACCCAAACTAGCAAAATCAGAAATGAAAAAGGGGACATCACCACAGATAGTGGAGAAATCCAGAGGACCATAAGAAAGTATTTTGAAAACTTATATTCTAAAAAAATGGAAAATGTGGAAAAAATTGACAGGTTTCTAGACACATACAACCCACCTAAATTGAACCAAGAGGATATAGAAAACTGAGTCAACCAATAGCAAGCACAGAGACAGAATTAGCAATAAAAAGTCTGCCACCAAAGAAAAGTCCAGGTTCAGATGGTTTTCCAGCCAAATTTTACAAAACCTTTACAGAATAACTAAAACCAATACGTCACAAACTATTCCGTGAAATTGAAAGAGATGGAATTCTTCCAAATTCCTTTTACGAGGCCAACAGCCCATTAATACCAAAGCCAAATAAAGATACCTCAAGAAAAGAAAATTACAAACCAATATCATTAATGAACATAGATGCAAAAATTCTAAATAAAATACTAGCCACGTGCATTCAAAACAATATTCAGAAAATTGTACACCAAGACCAAGTTGGTTTCATCCCAGGAAAACAAGGCTGGTTCAACATACGCAAAACAATACACGTCATTCACCACATAAATTGAGCTAAAAACAAGAATCACATGATCATTTCTATAGATGTGGAAAAAGCATTTGACAAAATTCAACACCCATTCATGCTAAGAACTCCACAGAAAATCGGAATAGAAGGAACATACCTCAACATCATTAAATCAATATATAAGAAACCCAAATCCAACATCATATTGAACGGGAGAAAATTGCCGGAATTCCCCTTAAAAACAGGAACAAGATAAGGATGCCCACTATCACCACTCCTTTTCAATATAGTCCTCAAAACTCTTGCCAGAGCAATAAGACAGGAGAAGGATATCAAAGGAATTCAAATAGGAAAAGAGGAATTAAAATTATCTTTATTCACAGATGACATGATCCTATATCTAGAAGACCCAAAGAACTCAACAAAAAGTTTACTAGAGCTGATTAACAAATTCAGCAAAGTAGCAAGATACAAGATCAATCTAAGAAAGTCAGTAGCTTTCATATATGCTAATCATGAATCCACTGAGAAAGAAATCCAGAAAACAATCCCATTCACAATAACTTCAAAACCAATCAAATACCTAGGAATAAACTTAACCAAACAGATAAAAGACCTCTAAAATGAAAACTATAGAACACTGAAGAAAGAAATTGAAGAAGATCTTAGAAGATGGAAAGATCTCTCCTGCTCTTGGATAGCCAGAATAAACATTATCAAAATGGCCATTCTGGCAAAAATGATCTACAGAGTCAATGCAATCCCTATCAAAATTCCAACATCATTCTTCGCAGATCTAGAAAAATCAGTCATTAATTTTATATGGAGAAACAAAAGACCCAGAATAGCTAAAGCAATGCTCAGCAATAAGAACCAGGCAAGAGGCATCACAATCCCTGACTTCAAATTATACTACAGAGCTATAGTAATAAAATCAGCATGGTATTGGCACAAAAACAGACATATAGACCAGTGGAACAGAATAGAAGATACAGAAACAAGTTCACAAACTTATAGTCAATTGATTTTTGACAAAGGTGCCAAACACATACACTGGAGAATGGACAGTCTTTTCACCAAATGGTGCTGGGAAAACTGGCTATCTACCTGTAGAAAAATGGAACTAAATCCTTGCCTCTCACCCTGCACAAGAATCAACTCGTGATGGATCAAAGACCTGGAAGTTAGACCAGAGGCTGTGAAATTACTAGAAGAGGGCATAGGTCCAACACTCCAACATATAAGCACAGGTAGAAACTTCTTCAACAAGACCTCCAAAGCACTGGAAATTAAAACAAGAATTAATAACTGGGATAACATTAAACTACAAAGCTTCTGCTCATCAAAGGAAACCATCAAGAACCTAAAGAGAAAACCCACGGAATGGGAGAAGATCTTTGCAAGCTATCCCTCTGACAGAGGTCTAATATCTAGGATATACAAAGAACTCAAAAGATTCCACACTAAAACACCAAATAATCCAATCAAGAAGTGGGCAACTGAAATGAATAGACGCTTCACAAAAGAAGAGATACAAATGGCCAATAGATATATAAAAAATGTTCAACATCATTAGCAATAAGGGAGATGCAAATCAAAACTACTCTAAGAGTTCATCTAACCCCAATTAGAATGGCAATCAAGAAGTCAAACAACAACAAATGTTGGCGAGGATGTGGGGAAATTGGGACTCTTCTACACTGTTGGTGGGATTGCAAACTAGTTCAACCACTGTGGAGATCAGTGTGGCGATTCCTGGGAAAACTGGGAATGGATCCACCATATGATCCAGCTATACCACTACTGGGTATCACACCAAAGGGATTGAAACCAGAAAACTACAGTAATATATGCCTACCCATGTTCATAGCAGCACAATTCATAGTGGCCAAATTATGGAACCAACCTAGATGTCCCTCAACAGATGAATGGATTGCAAAATTATGGGAAATACACACAATGGAATTCTACTCAGCAATAAAAAGAACAAAATAACATCATTTACTAGAAAATGGAAGGACCTGGAGAACATTATGTTAAGTGAGATCAGCCAATCACAGAAAGAGAAGGGTCACATGTCTTCTCTAATATGAGCAAGCTAGGGAGCAAGAGGATACAAAAGGGTCTCCTGACAACAGTGGAAAAGCCTCAGTGAAGTCAGGGAACTGATCTAAGGGAAGGAGAAGAGGAAGAATCAAGTTCATTAATGGAATTTCTACCATTGACCAAATTATATATGAGAATATACCAATGTCAATCTTAGTACTCTGTGTTGGGGGGGGGGAAGGTAGGGGGGGCACCAAGTGCTGAGTGCATGTATGTTAATCTCAATTTGATCTCCATTGTGATGTGAGACTATAATGTACCAATACAAGCATATTAAAAAAATAAAAAGTACTTGAAACTAAAAAAAAAACAAAAGATTAAGGGAAGTTGCTAAAATTTCTATAGATAAAGGGAAGGTAAATTTATTAAGTACAGATCAACTTATCCTTAATTTCTAGGTGATTTCTAGAATTTTTTTACTACATGGAGCATATGGGACTATTGAATGAAAGATGATCTTAAAATGAGTCTATGTTATTTATAAAAGAAGCCATGAAACTTTTATTTCCTTTCTTTAATTTTCAGTGCAATGTCAGGTTCTTGGTTGGGGAGGAAATTTTAGTTATAGAACAACCCTTTTTAAAAAAAAATCATGTTCTGAATACTATGTGTGCTGTATCAATGTATAAATAGTTTAAAATTTTCTTAACTTGTTGAAAGATTATATGTGAAGAATATATTTTGAGATAAGCATAATCTTAAGGACGATCTCTAGGAGAGTAATTTCTCTATGCTAATTTATTTATTAATTTCTCTAATTAAAATATATTAAGTTTGTTTCTTAAACATGCATGTTTTTTATATTTATTCAACAAACATTTATTAATTTACTAAGTGCCTAGATCAAACATGAATATGGCACAGTTCCTACCCTTGAGAAATTCACGGTCTGATAGGGAAGACAGAAATAAATAACTACCATAAAATGTGAAAAGTGCCATAGTGGATATATATGTCAATGATTCAATGGGAAACTTAATGCATTGTATGGCAAAAGTGATGTATTAATTGCAAGATCAATATGAGTCACCAGTGTGATTACTGCCAAAAACATAATCAAACAAAATTTTAGCCTGGGTTTTTGGATTGCTTAACATTAAAAAAAGAAGATAATTCTGTTAAATACAATTCACAGATTTGACCACATCTGCACTATATTTCACTTTTGGCTATTGTATTAAAAAATAAAAAGAAAAAAAATTAATAGGAAACTTCTGGATAGGAACATTCTCAAAATGGTATCTAGTATAATAAGGATTTATGACATCATGATAGTGAACTGTGTTGAAAGGAACGAACTGTTTAATATAGGAAAAAAGTTTCAGGCGTCACAACTATATGGGAGCAATCTTCAGATATTGTAAGAGTTGAAAAGTTAAAAAAATATGTCATGTACTTCCAAAATGTAGAATTGTACCACTATGAAATATTGCAGAAAGGAAATTTCTGATGTAACACAAAGAGCTGTTTTCTAATATTTAGAATTAATAAGGAACTGAAAGGACTTGTAAACTTAACTCTTTCTGGGCGTTCTCAACTTAGATGTGGCAAATATATTAAGTTGTAATAGTGTGAATTGCTGCATTGAGTAGGAGGGTGAATTGAGTGACCTCATGCTGTTTCCAAGGCATGTTCTCACTCTCTCTCTCTCTCTTTGTCTCTCTCTCTCTGTCTCTCTCTCTCTCTCTCTCTCTCTCTCACACACACACACACACACACACGAATGAAAATGCACTCTTTCTCAATATCTCACAGATTTTTCTCCCCATCCACATAATCACACATACTCAAAAATGTACACACATATTGTGTGCTCTTATTTAAATAAAAATGCAGACTTACTTTATTTTGAAAGGAATAAGGAAAATCCATTAATGATAGATTATATCAGCAGACACATTATCCAGTGATTATATATGGCAGTAAGTATGTGCAGAAGAGATTATTATAATGTCTTGCTTACTTAATCTTTGAGAGTAAAACTATTTTTATCAAGCAGAAAAAATACAAGGACCTCCAGATGAGGACCTTGTAATACTAGCATCTAATCTCTCTTACTACAGGTTTGTCTCTCATTTTTCACAACACACTCTGGCCAAAATATCCAGTGCCAGACCCATTCCTCACACTGGTTTCTGTGTGCAACCTTGATTTTTCAGTTTGTTTGTTTCTTTGCTTGTTACTAAACCTGTGTCTGAGTCCTTAATCATCAAGAACTACATGACCTCCTATTTTCTAACTCATTATTCACAACTATAATTAATTTCTTGCATTTTTACATTGATGATGGTACTTATTTCCTGGAACCAATTCCCTATTTTTAACCAGTTCCCTATGTCACCATTTGAGTGGATCTCTTTGCAATTCTTGGCTCCTTTGGAAAGTTTATTAATCCTCACATATCTGGTATTAGCCTCCCACCTCTGAGTAACATTTACAACATGTGGGTTTTTTTTTTTCCTGCGGTACCGGGGATTGAACCCAGGGGCGTTCTACCTCCGCACTACACCCCCGGCCCTATTTTTTATACTTTATTTTGAAACCGGGTCTCACGAAGTTGCGGAGCGCCTCACTAAGGAGAGAGAGAGAGAGAGAGAGACAGGGAAAGAGAGAGAGAGAGAGCTGAGGCTGGCCGCGAACCCGGATCCTCAGGTCTCTGCCTCCCAAAGTACTGGGATTACAAGCGTGCGCCACCACGCCTGGCCACAACATGTGGTTTTTAATGGAATAGTCTTGCCCTTACAAATATTGAAGACTTGTAACATGCTAGGTTCTGGATTAATTTTTTACAAACATTATCTCATTTCTTTCTCACAATGCATTCTTTGAGATTGATTTTAATATCTCTATTATAAAACGACAATGGCCAAGTCTCAAAATAAAATTTCTGTCACTGTCTCATACTTTTTCAGTATTTGAGATAGGAATTAGCCCAAGTTATATATTTTATAGTCAGGTAGTGTGTGTGTGTGTGTGTGTGTGTGTGTGTGTGTGTGTATGTATTACTGGGGATAGAACCCAGGGGCATTCTACCTCCATGATATGCCCTCAGCCCTATTTTTTTATTATTTATTTTGTAAAAGGGTTTCACTAAGTTTCAGAGGGCTCTACTAAATTGCTGAGGCTGGCTGCGAACTTGTCATCCTCCTGTCTCAGTCTCCCAAGTACTAGGATTACAGGTGTGTGCCACCATGCCCAGCTTATAGTCAAGAAATTTATTGAGCAAATTGAAATTGAAATTAAAATGTTCCTCCTGGATTTGAGAGCTTAGATCTCTATCACAGACAATAAACAAATAAAAACAAATAAATGTCACATGTAAATATAAGACAAGATTAATAGAGTTAATATAAACTTAAAAATAAAATGGCCAATGAATTATCAGATCTAATATAGCACAAAAGTAGGATGAAGAATTTAAATTTTAAAAATATTCATAATTGGAAGAGACCATAAAATGAAAGAACTTTAATAGTTATGAAGAATAATTTAAATAAAAATATTAAGATAATTTATAATTGGTTTCCTCAGATTTCACTTAAATCAATTAGTCAAGTGTATATATATATATATATAATATACTATATATGCTATATATAATATATATATATGCATTGCTTCATTGTAAATTACATGTGTCAAAATGTGAAATTGGATGACTTTAAGTAAGACTATAGAAGCAATACTTCACTTTGATGCACTAAATAATCAATTGTTTTGCTATTTGATCTTTAGCACAGTGATGTTAATAGGTGGTAGAACCTTTAAAAGGTTGGGTTTTGTCAGAGGTGGTTAGATCATTGGGGGAACTGTCTCTAGAAGGAAATAATATTTGTTTCACAGTGAATTAGTTTTTGCAACAGTGAGTTGTTTTAGCCATGCGTGGTGGCACACACTTTTAACCCTAGTACTTGGGAGGCTGAGACTGGAGGATCGCAGGTTTGAGGACAGCCTCAGAAACTTAGTGAGACTATCAGAAACCTAGCAATACCCTGTTTAAAACTAAAAAGTAAAAAGGGTTCGGGGTGTAGCTCACAGGCAAAACATTCCTGAGTTCAATCCTCAGCAACAAAAAGAAATCCTGGTCCTTGAATTTCTCTGGCTTCCTGACTCACCATGTGATCACTCTTGTACACATCCCAACACTGATGCCATCCACCATGAGGCCCTCATCAGAGCTCAGCAGATGTTTACACTATGCTATGGAACCTCCAAAACAATGAGCTAAATAAGATATTTTGCTACTATGAAAGAAAATGGACAAATACATACTTCTACCATTGTTGTGAGCAGAACATGCCTGTGTCCCAGGAAGAGAGATCTGAAGCACAGCTGAAGTCCTGAAGTGTGAGCGTGGCCAAGGCCAGCTTAGATTAGCCATCATTCAGCTGATCCATTGAGCTCTAAGCTTAAGGAAAGCTTACTATTGTTTGTTGTATTTGTTGTGGCCATAGTTACTTAAAGCATGTCTCTCCCCCCACTTTTTTCGTGGTACCTGGGATTGAACCAGGGGGCATTCTACTACTGATCTACACCTTCAGCCCTTTCTATATTTTTTTATTTTGGAACAGGGTCTCCCTAAGTTACCACATTGGCCTCCAACCTGCAATCCTCCTGTCTCAGACTCCAGTGTGCCACCAGACCCAGCTTATCTCTCCTTCTTAAACATAGCATGGTGTTTATTTGCCAGTGAGGTCTTAGGAACCAATAAGCAGTTTGCAATTGTCTTTGTGCCAAGACAATCAAAGTATTTTAAAGAAAAGAGGCTCCATTTATCTGGATTTCTGACTGAAAAGGTGGAGCAGCACCAGCCATAGCATCAAGATAGGCATCTGGAATAAAAGAAAAGTAAATGTTGTTCCAGTAGTCTACACTAAGTGATAAAATAAGGGTGTTTTTTTATTGTGTAATTAATATTTAAATGTTGAAAAATAAAATACAAACTAGTGTGGAAAAATTTAAAATCCTTTTTATTAATGTATAATGGAAGGAAAAATCAGTATTAGCAATAATAAAATGTTTTTATAAAATAATTGCTCAAACGAAAATAGCATAAAATAAAAATAAGCATGCAGTTTTTTATGCTCTGATGAATTATTTCAAATCTTATCTCATAGCTGTATATTTTGAATGAACAATAGTGGTTTATTTTCTCTAAATAGGCAATTAGAACATTTTAGTAGCATGATTATCTCAAGTACTGATTTTTTTAATGCCTATTTGCTTATAAAATCAAAACCTAGATATTTTCTTACAAATTCTATTCTTCTACATCCTAAGTAGAGGATCAAAAAGTGTTACAAAAACATATGGGTGTTTAAAGACAGTTCCCCAGAAATAAGACAAAAGACAAAAGACACATACCGACATAAATTAGGTGCTAAAATAAGCTGCTCCTTAATATTTAATTTGTATCATCTTCTATGTTAATCATCTTGAATCCATCATCTCATTCATTATTCCAAAAATTCTTTAAGTATGATAATCACAAGTTTCAGACTAGGATGAAGGGAACCTATATTCTGAGAATTGTGTATTGGTGGCTCCACCCTCTCCCTCTTTGGACATAGCCCCCTCTTCAGGATACAATGTGTCTGAGGTGACAAAGTTATGTGCCTAACTGGAGCTCATGTTCTGCATTTTATCCTGTGCTTTGAGTATATCTGTACCCAAAATTGTCTGTCAAAAATGGCTTGCATCCACTTCCAAGGCTCATGTACTCCTCCTACTGCGGTCAGTTCTACCAAGTGCTTACTATTTTGATAGCTTGGTTTACACAACTCTTAGGTCCCCTTGATGGCCCCGGGCAAGCTGCTTAAAAGGATGGCCGGGCGTGGTGGCGCACGCTTGTAATACCAGTACTTCGGGAGGCAGAGACCGGAGGATCCGGGTTCGCAGCCAGCCTCAGCGCTCTCTCTCTCTCTCTCTCTCTCTCTCTCTCCCTGTCTCTCTCTCTCTCTACCTAGTGAGGCCCTCCGCAACTTCGTGAGACCCGGTTTCAAAATAAAGTATAAAAAATAGGGCCGGGGGTGTAGCGCGCAGGTAGAACGCCCCTGGGTTCAATCCCTAGTACCGCAAAAAAAAAAAAAGAAAGATTGGAGATTCTGACTTGGGCATCCTCATATGTGATGGTAAGAACCTACATGGTCCAAGACAGGGCTAGGTATAAAAACAAAAGTAAGCAGGACGAGGGCCAGCTCCCTTTATGAACTACATAAGGCATAGAACTTTAAAGTGTCCTCAAAATTTTAAATTTAAGTCTCATCTCATAGGCTGCCAGAAACCTATGAGTTTCGTGTTTATGATAGTAGAAAAATAAAGCATTTTATTTAATAGTTTATTAATTTGACTTATACATTTTAAATGCAACATATAAAATGTTGGTCTCCATTAGTTTTTTTCTCCATTGTGTACATGAAGATATTGGAGTTTACGTTAATCCAGTGGCCCAATTTTATCTAGCTGGTAAGGAACGAGAGTGTAAATATGTAGGATTTTTTATCTCTGTATAGTTACCATTTTTAATTTCACACTTCAAATGAATGAAATGATGAAGTAAGTCCACTATAAATTTGCTGATTATAAAGAAGCTGAGCAGTTAATTTACCATGAAGGTACATAATATATATTTTACATGTCTGTTTAGTATCATAGATATCTTAACCCAAAACTTCTAGCTATTTATCATTCTTTACCATAACTAAAGTATTATCTCCTAGAACTTTAGTAAAACTGTAAACATTCTTTGACATTAGTGTCTTTACTTATTGTTTATAAAACAAAACAACTTTGTACTGCTAATGCCTTACCCAGTACCAGAGTAGGTATTCAATAAATAGTATCTCATCTTTTTAAAAGAGATAAAAGTTCTGTGAAGATTTTTGTTTCTGCTTCATACATGTTTCTCTAGGTTAATAAAACAATAAATTTTTAAAAAGTTTTCTTAATACCTATTCTGAGATTTATTTAAATCTTATTATAAAAGAGTAAGCCTGAGTAAGATTTATAATAATTTCATCATATGATCAAGAAATGGTTATGAATTTGGTACATTTGGGGTGATTGATTAATGTGCTTTTAGCCACTAATGCAAAAGGAAGGCAAAGAAATCTGAATAGAATAACATTTTCAATAATATAAATATTGTATTTTGTTCATTCACTAAAGTAAAATTTCTCATCATTCTTTCTATTCTACTTTTTAAATAATTTTCAAACATAGCTATAATAGTCATTATAGAGTTGTCAAATGTGATTTTCTTCAAAAACTCTTTAATATGCAGCTATCACTATAAAAGTACCGAATTGTTTTTCTAAAATTCTTCAGACATTTTTTCTGAATTCATATTTCTGATTTAAATATACTTTACTTAATCTTTGTGAAGCATTCATTCTGCATTAGACATGACTTTTGCATCAATTACCATATTTTAAGTATATTTATTTTAAAATGTGAAACTAAGTATAATTTTATTCTTCAGTATTATGTTATCTAATGCTTCAAGATCATTTATATATAAACATATGTACTATTAAACATTTTAGAGGCCATTTTATTATAATTAAAAATAAAGCAATTCCAAAGTGTCATAAAATAGATGACAGCATGTTTTGTATATTCATTTTACTCTCTTTCAAAGTCTGTAATTTCAGAAATGGAAAATGAAATGCACTTTTTTTGGCCTGTGAATCTCCATATTATTTTGTGCCTTCTTTCTCTATACGTCTAAATTTACAAAATTGTTGTTAACTCTTGGGAAACTGCTATTGCAAAAAAATCATTAAAATAATATGACTTTCATCAAATATATTTAGGAAATGCTTCATATGATACTTTCTTTTAGAAATTGATTTATGAACAAAAGTCTATACAATCTCAGAAAAAAATTCTGCATTTTAAAATGTACCCAGTGGTTTCCTAATTCCTCTGTCCATGAAACACTTTTCGGTAAACACTCGCTTACATATGTCCTTTGAAATTAATTGAAGAAGTCGTTTACACTTATATGTTGTTAATTGAAAAGTATTTCAATACCTGGTTTCCAATATCACAGAACCATTTCAGAATACTCCTATACTTGTTTTCAATCAAGTCAAGCTAACTGTTAACTTGACAATTTAACATACAACATATAAAAAGCTTTTTATATGTTAATTTGACATATAATCATATAAAATAGTTGCTTTGCTGTTTCTTATTGTTAGAATATTTTAATAATTTTCAAAGTACTTTTACTTCTCTAGTGTCAAAGTTAAGAGACTTTTATGATTGTGACACTGGGTTGGCCAAATGATTTAATAACTCAATTGGAAATTACTCTCAAATTAATGTTACCCCTGAAGCTGTGTACAATCCCACATTGTCTTTGAAAAGTATTTTTGACACATTAAAACCTACTCTTTCCTAATGATATATTTCAAATATGAAATGCTTTCTTTCCAAAGAGTTTTTTGGTAAACAAAATACAAATGGTTATTTGTAGCCTTTCTGACATACATTTATTTTTTCAAACTGTAGCTATGAAATGTCAAAACAATAACATGCAAAATGAAAGAGAAAAAAGTGTCTTACTGGTTCTTTTGAAAATAGACAGAAGTCATAGGAAGAAAAGTAATGGGGATTGTCCATGAAGTGTATATGTACATAATAAAACTGAAAATAGTTTAAGATATTTCTAATACACATTTATAATAAGATCTCAGGGGATTTGAAGGAAATAATATGGGTC
This sequence comes from Glis glis, assembly GCA_004027185.1. Taxonomy (NCBI): domain Eukaryota; kingdom Metazoa; phylum Chordata; class Mammalia; order Rodentia; family Gliridae; genus Glis; species Glis glis. The sequence goes on from PVJS01041848.1 coordinate 15,480, forward strand.
AGTGTTTCCAACCAGGGGTACATATCAGAAATTTCTATAGAGTTTTCAAAAACATAGGTGCGTAGGTCCAACCTCAAACTTATCGAATAAGCATCTCCTGGAATCCGGGAGGAAAAGAAATATGTTGATATCCTACATTGTTTTATGTTTTTAGAAAATAAAGTAACTTTTCTGTACCTCAGCATTCGTCTGCATGTATCACTGGGATTTTGTGGAGAAGCCTATTGCAATTTCTTAAACCACCCAAGAAACTAAACTGCATTAAAATGATAGTTTAGTGAAAGCTCATCTGTAGCATCTCTCATCTTCAGAGTATAAAGTCAGTTCGAATAAATCAGAATTATAGAATTTAAGTCAGCACATTGCTCCATCATTTTCAATGTCAGAACAATGCCTAGACAAAAATTCTGGCAAATATTATTAATAGTTTTTTTGGTGACCCTTGTCCTTCAATTCCCCTCCCCCAGAAATGCATTCTGATATTATATCAGTTTGTCAAACTCACAGAAACAATGATCATTAATTGAAAGAAATCTTAAGAAATCCTCTGACCCAGACCAATCCTAAGAGAGTAACTCGTTTATTGAGTGCTAATGTTTGCCAGTTACTCTTCTAAGTACTTTATGTGGATTAATTTATTTTATCCTCATAACTCTCATGTGAAAAAGATACTTTTATTATTATCTCATTCCATGCAGTGAGAAACCAAGGTACAAAGGGCTTAAGTAAATTGCCAAAGGTCATACAGGTGGTAAAACTAGTAGAGCTGATATTTGAGTGCAGCTATTTCAACTTGGAAGTTTATGCTTATAATAACTATGCAAAGAATGTTACTATACACATTTTTCACATGAATTGAAGAACCCCAGGAAAATTAATCAGGGTACCTAAGGTCATGTCATATGAAAAGGTACTTCCTTTCACTGTTCTTTGGAGCTGTAGTATACTGTATCTCATTAATCCTTAATCTTGGGCACTATATCATTCAATATCTGCACATTCTGCTTGCTGTCTTGTCTGTGCCATAGCATTAAAGATTTGTCATTTCCACTCTCTTAGGCCCTGCTTTGAAACATGGCTGTCCTGAGTCCAGCACTCAGAGGCAAAACTTTTTTGCTTCTCAAAAGAACTAAACTAATTAGATGTACTACTATTTTGCAAAAAGGGGATATCTCCTACCACTCCAAATGCATATTTTAAGCACAAACTGCTACATTTTCTTAGGATGTCCAGTAAAGCATGCTTAGCAGGAACATGATTTTTTAGTGAGTGAACAGAAGAGTGGAGTATTTCCTGGTTCTAAGCAACTAGTAGTATTTCTATGGTTTGGAATAGAAATGCTGCTTACAAATGATGGTCAAGAGACCAAGGACAAAGTGGGGAATGGGAGATTCCTCCTTATTCTAGAAGATATTGGATAATCATTGTAACTCCAGGCACTTTCATCTTTTTTATTTTATGAGAAACTCAAGTTATTTGGTTGCTTATTTTACCATTACTTTCAACAAAATTTTTCTTGATTTCAAATGTATTCACTCATTTTTTATATAAGAAATAAATGTATTAATTGCTGGTAATATATTTTTATTATTATTAGTCTATAGTCTTCATTCTTCAAATGTCTGTTTATGTTTGATGGATTACTGATATCTCTTTATGTAATAAATGTACACATTTGATTAGCAATATCTATTTATGTATTAGAATGTATTTATGTTTTGGAAATATTTGTCTTGCCTTTTTGATCTTTTGTTTTTAGTTTAGCTATTTTGGTGTATAATTGCCCAATATTTTCATAATCTAAACATAATCTTTTTTTCTTTGTTCCCACACAATGGAAACTCTTAAAGAAGTTGAATATTCACCTATATCTTCTTTTAGGAATTTTTAGAGATTTATCTCATATATCCATCTAGAATTTGTCCTGTTGGGTTGAGACCAGTTGCTTTGACCTGAAATTTCTCTTCTCTTTCTTATAGATCAAAAAAACTCATTGAAGAAGTCTCTACCACTGCCTATGTTAACTGCAAAGTTTCCAGCCTAATTTCTCAGTATTTGATTCATTTTGAAATGAGTTTCTTCAGTGTGAGAGATAGGAGTCTATTTTTATTTATTTACGTATGGATATCCAGTTTCCCCAGCACTATTTGTTGAACATGCCCTTTCTTGCCGGGCGTGGTGGCGCATGCTTGTAATCCCAGTACTTTGGGAGGCTGAGACCGGAGGATCCGGGTTCGCGGCCAGCCTCAGCTCTCTCTCTCTCTCCCTGTCTCTCTCTCTCTCTCTCTCTCTCTCTCTCTA
>PVJS01041849.1:0-17771 GCA_004027185.1 Glis glis
GAGCGCTGAGGCTGGCCGCGAACCGGGATCCTCCGGTCTCCGCCTCCCAAAGTACTGGGATTACAAGCGTGCACCACCACGCCCGGCTTTATTTTTTATTCTTTATTTTGAAACAGGGCCTCACTAAGTAGCTGAGGCCTCACTAAGTAGCTGAGGCTGGCTGTGAACCCTGATCCTCCAGTCTCAGCCTCCCAAGTACTGGGATGACAAGCGTGCGCCACCACGCCTGGCTTGTTTTTGTTTGTTTGTTTTGCTTTAGTTGTTGTGTGGTTCTGAGAATAGAACCCAAGGGTATTCTATCTCCAACTACAACCCCAGCCCTATTTTATTTCTTATTTGGAAACAGGGCCTCCCTAAGTTGCTGAGGCTGTCCTCAAACCTGCTATCCTCCTGTCTCAGCCTCCCAAGTCCTGGGATTATAGGCGTGTGCCACCACGCCCGGCTCACTTCCATGTTCTTAATATAGTCTAAACTTTAATACCTAGAAAGCAGAGTTGTCTCATTGGACTTTATATTAAATGCTAAACTTCACAACGTTGCCTCTATCATTAGATTCCTAGTAAATATTCTGTGGTCAGCCAGTCCACTCCATGGAGTAGATACTCCAGGGTGTGTGGTATTACTGTGTCACCAAAAAATCTCCAGAGCTGTCACTCACTTGTCTGTGATCTACATGCAAAGTAAGGACATCCTAGCCAGGCCTGGTGGCGCATGCCTATAATCCCAGTACTTGGGAGGATGAGGCGGGAGGATCGCAAGTTTAAGGCCAGCCTCAGCAACTTAGTGAGACCCTGTTTCAAAATAAAGAATAAAATAGTCTGGGGGTGAAGTGTTGAGGTAGAACAGCCCCGGGTTCATTCCCCAGTACCAAATAAATAAAACAAAATAAAAATAAAATATGATAAAAATAAAGTAGGGACATCCTGTATTCCTGATGGGCCTCCTTAAAGTCATAAGACTGCCTTGAAAGAACAAGGCTATACTTGTAGTAAGAAATAATTATTAGATGCAATAAAATATTTATGTTTTACTCATTAAACATGATTGAGAATGAGGAAATTAAACATCTTGAATGCCAAAACTATCATAAATACAGAAAATACAAATGAATGTTTAAATTTTTATTGTATGAGGAAAGATCACATTCTTTGCACTCTGCAATACTAATCAGCTATCACGGGTTGAAATATTTATTAAATAAGTGAGAAAAAGATGAATGGCTTTTCCAAAATGTCGCTCCTATATTTAGACGTAATTTAGCACTTTGGGCCATAATGTGCTTCTTATTTTAGCAAATTCATAATGTGTTGACGACCGTGGCTTCGGGTGATAGGCTTTTAAAAAAGGAAAAGTCCATCTGACGATCTATATATAATGTGGTGTCTTAAAACATCGTGGCACAAATACACTCTAGTCAAAAAAGTTTTATGAAAGCCGGGCATGGTGGTGCACACTTGTAATCCCAGTACTTGGGAGGCTGAGACCGGAGGATCCAGGTTCGCGGCCAACCTCGACCACGAGGTTGAGAGAGACCCTCGGCAACTTAGTGAGACCCTGTTTCAGAGCACGAAAGGGAGGGAATAGGGTGGGATTGGAGGGAGGGCTAAATGAGCAATTTGTGCATGTATGGTGCCGCTACCCTGATGTGTATCAAAATGTATAATTATAATGCACCAATAAATAAATATATAAAAAAGAATAAAAAATAGGGCTGGGGGTGTAGCTCTGAGGTAGAATGCCCCTGGGTTCAATCCCCAGTACTGCAAAAAAAAAAAAAAAAGTTTTATGAAGCTGGATGTGGTGGCGCACGCCTGTCATCCCAGTACTTGGGAGGCTGAGACAGGAGGATCACAGGTTCGAGGCCAGTTTTAGCAACTTAGCGAGGTCTTCAGCAACTTAGCGGAAGTCTGTTTCAAACTGAAAAGTAAAATAGGGTTAGGGGTGTAGCTTGGAGGTGAAATGCCCCTGGGTTCAATCCCTGGTCACACACACACACACACACACACACACACACACACACCAGAGCTTTATGTGACTGCACATTGAGTTTGAAATTAATCAACAAGGTGGTCACAGTAGACAGTTTCCAGTGCTTCTAAATATATGGTATGACTTTGCCACAAAAGAGAAATTGCTACCTACGGGTATTTTTTAAGGCATTATTTCTTTTTGCTCAGGCGATCTGTTAGAGAAATGATTTATAGACAAACTTTGAGCTTTCCCAAAATGCCACGCTGTTTCTACTTTCCTGTCACCAGTCAGCCTACTATTTCCCCCTCACTTCTTTCTCTCTTATTTTCCTTTCCTTTTTTTTTTTTTTTAAGTTTCTCTCTCTCTTTTCTTTTCTTTTTTTCTGAAACCAAAGGAGGTGGGTCGTTTTGAAGACAGAAAGGATAGTCCAGTGATCTTATTTCCTCCGGAGCCTTTCAATACTCAATAATACGACAGGCTCAGTTGGCAAGCGTGAACGGCCCCCTCGGTGCGTCAGCTGAGTTCAGACCTTGCTGTCCTCTTTCTAGGGACAGAGCGGGCCGCTGGTGGCCTCGGCACAATGTCCCTGCCGATTTCTGAATGGCAGCGTGGCCCGAGCAGAATTCAATTCATCTTGCCGGGGCTGGCCCTGCTCCGAGCATCTCCAAACGCCAACAATGCTTCTTTTCTTTCTTCTTTATCCATCTTCAATCACGGTTTTGATATCATTGAAGTGTCACCAGGTTCATGTGTCTGTCCACCTGTCATGAAGCGCGAGGACCCATGATAAAAATCTAAGAATAGTTTCATAAATCAGCCTGCCCCTGGACTGTTCGGAAATGTGAAATGATGGTGTGCTCTGGGCCCAGATGTCAGCTCATTCCTTTTATGCCTGCCTGACATATATCAGAAGGAAGGAAGGAAGGAAGGAAGGAAGGAAGGAGGGAAGGAAGGAAGGAAGGAAGGAAGGAAGGAAGGAGAGAGAGAAAGGAAGGGAGGGAGGAAGGAAGGAAAGAAGGAAGGGAGGGAGGAAGGAAGGAAGAAAGGGAGGGAGGGAGGAAGGAAGGAAGGAAGGAAGGAAGGAAAGAAGGAAGGAAGGAGAGAGAGAAAGGAAGGGAGGAAGAAAGGAAGGGAGGAAGGAAGGAAAGAAGGAAGGGAAGGAGGAAGGAAAGAGAGAGAGAGAGAAAGGAAGGGAGGAAAGGAGGAAGGAAGGGAGGAAGGAAGGAAGGAATTAAGAAAGGCACAAGGGTTTTTAGAAAATCTCTAGTTTGCTTTCAGATGATATTTGGTATCTTTTCCTTTCTTCCTTTACTTTGCTATCTTTTTTTGTTGTTGTTGTTGTTTTGTTTTTTGGTTTTTTTGCGGTACCGGGGATTGAACCCAGGGGCGTTCTACCTCCGCGCTACACCCCCGGCCCTATTTTTTATACTTTATTTTGAAACCGGGTCTCATGAAGTTGCGGAGGGCCTCACTAAGGAGAGAGAGAGAGAGAGAGAGAGAGACAGGGAGAGAGAGAGAGCGAGCTGAGGTTGGCCGTGAACCCGGATCCTCCGGTCTCCGCCTCCCAAAGTACTGGGATTACAAGCGTGCGCCACCGCGCCCGGCATTTGCTATCTTTTTAATCACAGAAGGTACCCTACCTGACAGGAAAGTGATTTCCTACTGCTCAGGAAAGAAAGAAATGTGAGACAGATACCTGCTATTCTGTTATTACATAACAATAATGTGCTAATTACTGACAAAAGTCGTGTAGTCCTAGACTCTGTTGTGCGAGACCACTATTAATTTGAAGACATCACCGATCCACGACAAGCTGAAATTGATTTGCTGGTTGCACTTTTCCTCCTAACTATTCCTATGGAATTATTTAATTGAAATAGACTAGCATAATGTTATGATTTATTTTCTAAACCCGGTCCCTCCATTTGCCTGCAAGTGACATAATTTTGTTCTTTATTGCCCAGTAGAATTCCGTTGTGTGTATACAAAACATTACCTTTTTCTTTTTTTTTTTTTTGCGGTACTGGGGATTGAACCCAGGGGCGTTCTACCTCCGCGCTACACCCCCGGCCCTATTTTTTTTATACTTTATTTTGAAACCAGGTCTCACGAAGTTGCGGAGGGCCTCACTAAGTAGAGAGAGAGAGAGAGAGAGAGAGAGAGAGAGAGAGAGCTGAGGCTGGCCACGAACCCGGATCCTCCGGTCTCAGCCTCCCAAGTACTGGGATGACAAGCATGCGCCACCATGCCCGGCTGGGCACTTACATTTATTAATGTGGTTGACCTTAAAATTCTAATCTGAGAATTGACAGTATTGCATCCATAGGATCGTAGGACTCTTACAGGTTTTTTCACGTAACTGTTTTATTAGTATAAATATTGGTAATAAGTGTATGATGGATGCTTATAAAATATAGCCGGGCACGGCGGTGCACACCTGTAATCCTAGTAGTTCAGAAGATGAGACAGGAGGATCACAGGTTTGAGGCAAGCCTCAGCAACATATTGAGACTCTCAGCAACCTAGCAAGACCCTGTTTCAAAAAAAAAATTTAAAAGGGCTGGAGGTGTAGCTCAGAGGCAGAATGTCCCTGGGTTCAATTCCCAGCACCAAAATATATAAGTAAGTGTATAAAATAAAATACGTTGGGGTGTAGGGGATGCCATATTTTATCAGAATCTTATTTTTGAAATGAGACTGCAGGAATTTGAATCTGCTATCACTGCCTGACTCAGCTATGTGACCTTGGAAACATTATATAAACTCTCAAAGCTCCAGTTCCCTTGTCAGCTTAAAATATTGGGGGTTATAAGAATATCAGCATCCTGAGGTTATGGTGAGCAATTAATTAGATATACTATGTCTCTTAGTATAAGCTCTCAAAGAAATATTGATCATTTGAGATAAAAATGCTCTCTCAGCCAGACATGGTGGCGCACACCTGTCATCCCAGTACTTGGCAGGCTGAGACAGGAGGATCACAGGTTCGAGGACAGCCTCAGCAAGTAGTGAGACTCTCAGCAACCTAGCAAGACCCTGTTTCAAAACAAAAAATAAAAAGTGCTGGGGGTATACCTTGGAGGTAGAATGCCCCTGGGTTCCATCCCCGATAACACACCCATACACACACACACACACACACACACACACACTAACAACAACAATAATAATAATAATAATAATAATAATAGTGCACTCTCTTTGCTCAGTTGCTTGTGTTTTTTGAGAAGTTAGGGAACATGGGACATGGATTCCTTCTTACCTAAACTGTTATGTCTTGCCAGTGTGTCTCAGCCCAAAGGGTGGCATTCAGGTGAGGGTCCACATTGTCTGTCCCCAGCGTCTTTTTTCCTCTTTTGATTTTTTCTAATTCATTTGGATAAAATATTAAAGAACCCTGAGATCAGATGTCTGTAGATTGGAAGCAGGAAATGGTTGAAGAAAATGAAGGGAGTCTATTTTACATTTATATAGCTCTGCAGAACAGGTGAGCTTTGGTATTAATTTGAATAGTAATGATGCTTACCACCCTGGCGGCACCCTGTATTTTCAGGACAGTTTGCAAACCTTAATTGGCTTTTCTGAATATGATTTCTGTGAATGAAGGAAAGACTCTCGCCTTACAACAGAGGAAATCTGACAAAATGGCCATTTTACTCAAGTCACCGACTGTATAGATCCTTGATAAGTTAAGCACATCTCCAATTCGACGCGCTGGTCATGCGTCTTTGTCTTTTGTTTTCTGTTCTTACACTATTTGATATAAGATTAAATGAGTTATGTTCTCCGGAGTTTAGCAGCCTCATCTGTAAGATGAAATGCATAAGAGATAAAGGCAGACTAGACATTTCTTTCTAGCTTCAAAGAATGCTATTCTGAGATTTCAGGATTCATTGTTTTTTTTTTGTTGTTGTTGTTGTTGTTTTGGTACTGGGATTGAACCCAGGGGCATTCTACCTCCAAGCTACACCCCCAGCCCTTTTATTTATTTATTTATTTATTTATTTTGAAAATAAGGTCTAGCTAAGTTGCTGAGGCTGGCCTCGAACCTGTGATCCTCCTGTCTCAGCCTCCCAAGAACTGGGATTACAAGCGTGCGCCACCACGCCCGGCTGCATTCATCCATGTATGATTGACCATTTCTATGTGTATCATATATATGTTTTTCTTCCTTTTGAATTGAGTGCTGTATTTTCTGTTTTCCTTTGTACCGATTGTCTTGGAATTTTCAAACCTCAGCTTTCTTTTTTCTTTTCTAGAGAAGAGATGGACCCCGTCAATTGCTTTACTATGGTTTATACTTTGTCTTCTATTCCCCCACTCCCCTAGAACAGAGTACAGGAAACCAGATGTAGGGGTCAGCAGATAACATTTGAATCTGTCTACTTAGACCTCTTTTTTTTTTTTTGGTTGTGGTGGTACTGGGGGTTGAATCCCAGGCCATTCTTCCTCTAAGCTGCACCCCCAGCCCTATTTTATATTTTCTTTTGAACCAGGATCTTGCTAGATTGCTGAGAGTCTTGCTAGGTTGATGAGGGTCTTGCTAATTTGCTGAGGCTGGCCTTGAACCTGCGATCCTCCTGTCTCAGTCTCCCAAGTATTAGGATTACAGGCGTGCACCACCACACCCAGTTCTACTTAAGCCTCTTACATTTCACTAGGTGGGAGATATTGGGATTATAAATGAAATCTTTGAACTGTACTTTTTTCTGTAAAATGGCATTAATAAATCAAATGTCACAAGGTCAATATGAAACGAATATAACATAAAATATGCAGAAATGCTTAGAGGAATTTCTGGCATGGAAGACTGGACAGTTTCTTTCAAAGTCTGTTGGTTAAAATGGAAATTTGGAGACTGTTTCTCCCAGTTAAAAATAGATATTTTTAAGTGATTTATAAATCATCTTCAGTGTTTAACAAAGGCTTTGACTCTAGGACTGTTTTAGTTGTATAAATTTAAAAAGCATGAGTTTCTTACAAAATAGTACTTATTTTGAAAAATGTTTAGCTCATTGAACATATTCAGAAAACATTATATACTACAATATCTTTTGCCAATACTTCAGTTTCTGAGACTATATTATCTCTGTAGAACTGCATAAATTTTTTTTTGGGGGGTGCTACTGGAGATTGAACCCAGGGGCATTCTATCTCGGAGCTACAACCCCAGCCCTTATTTTGATTTGTTTTGTTTTTGAAACAGGGTCTTGCTAAGTTGTTGAGGGTCTGTCTAAGTTGGTGAGGCTGGCCTCAAACCTGCAATCCTCCTGTCTCAGCCTCCCAAGTACTGGGATAACAGGTGTGCACTGCTGCACCCAACTTCAATTTTTAAAAATAAAATTAAAAATTGGCAAGGGAAAATTTCCAAAATCTTGTGCCACAGACAATACGAATAAGGATGCGAGGCATTCCACTCACACAGAGAAAATAATTGTAATTTGCTTAGGAATGTAAGATGCATGGGTCTCTCAGGAGAGCTAGATGTACCTATGACCAGGACAAGCTCTCTACAGCTTTGGGTTAAAAACCCAATGCAAACCTTACTGACGATGCTGCAACTTTCTTGAATTTTTGGCCTGTGGTGGTTTATAACCCTGAATTTATATTGCTCACCATGTTTTTTTGTTTTGTTTTGTTTTTTCAGCCTAAACCCATAATCAGTAAAACAGGAACACTTTGCAAAAAATGTTTCCTAGTCCCTAAAAGGCTCACCCCCCACCTCTGCTCTCTCCTCTAAGTGGTCGGCTGTGTGAGGCTGACTTCCTGGTGGATCACGAGTCTAAATAAGGGACAGTTGCTGTCGCCTCCAGATCAGACGTGTCTATAGTATGTGTGAAACAGCATCAAGTTAAACGCGGGCGTGTCGAGTGGAGGAAGAGGCCATAGAGCTGCAAAATACTGCACTGAACTGGAGACAAACAGCTTCATTGACCATCGGAACTTTAGTATACCTGACATTAATTTTTATTTATTTATTCATTTTTTGTGGTACCAGGGATTGAACCCAGGGGCATTCTACATCTGAGCTCCACCCCCAGCCCTATTTTTTATTCTTTATTTTGAAACAGGGTCTCACTAAGTTGCAGAGGCCTCACTAAGTAGCTGAGGCTGGCCGCGAACCCGGATCCTCCGGTCTCAGCCTCCCAAGTACTGAGATTACAAGCGTGCGCCACCATGCCTGGCTTTCTGGCATTAATTTTGAAAATCCGAGAATGTCGCGTGTTCTTCAGCATTTCCCAGATGTATATGAATAGAGATCACAGCTCGCAGGATGACGAAAATGTCATCCAACCATCTATCCAACAAGTAAACTTTTTTTTTTTTTTTGGTAATACCTGGCCCTTGTATTTTTGCCCAACCTCTGTTGAAATATCTGCAGTAGCCCGGTGTGGTGGCGCATGCCTGTAATCCCAGTACTTGGGAGGCTGAGACAGGAGGATCACAGGTTCAAGGTCAGCCTCAGCAAATAGACTCTCAGCAACCTAGCGAGACCCTGTTTCAAAATAAAAAATAAAATAGGGCTGGGGGTGCAGCTCAGAGGGAGAATGCCCCTGGGTTCAATCCCTAGTACCACAAACACACACACATATATGCACAAACACACACAAATAGAAATACTCACAGTAGTAAGTAACCATTTATAGAGATGCGGATGTTGATGAAAATCAGCAGCAACAGCTAAATTGTGGTCTTGGTCACCGTTTCAGCTCTTGACAAAGCAGATTCTGTTTATTTTTCCCGTTTCACAGTTGAGAGACCGGAGGCCCGGAGGGATTTTGTAAGTTGGCCCAGGTAGCACCGCACAGATGCCCTGTAGCAGATGGACCCGGGTCCCGGCTCTAGAGAAGGCTGTCTGGAGCCCTTGAAGTTAATCACCTGTTTTCATTTCCTCTCGCTCTAATTGTTTTTATTAAATTTTTTGTGGTGGTGGTACTGAGAATTGAACCCAGGGGCATTCTACCTCCAAGCTATGCCCCCCCAGTCCTATTTTATTTTTATTCTGAAACAGAGTCTCACGTGGTTGATGAAAGTCTTACTATTTGCCGAGGCTGGCCTCGAACTTGTGATCCTCCTGTCTCAGCCTCCCAAGTACTGGGACTACAAGTGTGCACCACCAAGCCTGGCTTCACTCAATTTTCTATACACATACACCATAGCCATTTGATCCTATAAGGGATTATATATAATACCTTAGTGATTAGCATATATTCAAATTTCCAATTCACCAGTTGGAAAAGTTGTTTATCAGCCAGTGGTGGTGGCACACGCCTGTAATCCCAATCCTTGGGAGCCTGAGTCAGGAGGATCACAGGTTCAAGAACAGCCTCAGCAACTTAGTGAAACTCCATAATTTACCGAGACCCAGTTTCAAAATAAAAAGATAAAATAGGGCTGGGTGTGTAGCTCAGAGGTAGAACACTCTTGGGTTCAATCCCCAGCACCACACACCCACACAAAAAAAGTTGTTTATCATCTAAAAAAGTTGCTTATCTAAAAAGTGAGAATAACAAATCATATTAGTGTTGCTTTACAGGGTTGTAGGGCGGGTCAAGTACTATAACGCATTGAGCTTACACCATGCAGCCAAGCACATGCTGAGGTCTCAGGACACATCAGCTGATATCTTAATTAGCATTATAATTCTTAGTATTTGTTTTGCAGTACTGGGGATTGAACCCAGGGGCATTCTACCTCTGAGCTACACCCCCAGCCCTATTTTATTCTTTATTTGGAAATAGGATCTAAGTTGCAGAGGGCATAGCTAAATTGCTGAGGCTGGCCTCAACTCTTTGATTCTCCTGTCTCAGCCTCCCAAGTACTGGGATTACAAGCATGTGCCGCCATGCTCTGCTAATTACTACTTTAATTTGAGGTGGAACCCAGGGTTGCTCTACCTCCTAGCTACACACCCAGCCCTCTTTTATTTTGAAACGGTGTCTTGCTAAGTTGTCTAGGGTCTTGCCAAATCTCTGAGGCTGGCCTCAAACCTGCGATCTTCCTGCGTAAGCCTCCCAAATACTGGGCTTACAGGTGTGCCCCGCCATACCTGGCTGTAATTAACATTATTATTCATGTTGAACAAGACGACCTATACGTGGCCGCCGTGTGTTGAATGACCCAAGTAAATTCACGGATTCTGAGCAACTGCAGGGCAGGGGCTGATCCTGAAGAAAGTGGGTCTAGTCAAGCCAGGCCTGGTGGTGCACACTTGTAATCCCAGTAGTTGGGAGGCTGAGACAGGAGGATCGCAAGTCTGAGGCTACCCTCGGCAACTTAGCGAGACCCTCAGCAACTTAGAGAGACTTTGTATCCAAATAAAAAATAAAATAAGGCTGGGGGTGTAGCTCAAAGGGAGAATGCCCCTGGGTTCCATCCCTAGTACTGGAAGGAAGGAAGGAAGGAAGGAAGGAAGGAAGGAAGGAAGGAAGGAAGGAAGGGAGGAAGGGAGGGAAAGAGGGAAGGAAAGGAAGGAAAGAAAGGAGGAGAAGGAGGGAAAAGGAAAGGAAAGATAAGGAAGGGAAGAAAAGAGAAGAGAAAAAAGAAAAGAAAAAGAAAAGAAAAGAAAAAAAGAAAAGAAAAGAAAGAAAAGAAAAGAAAAGAAAAGGAAAGAAAAGAAAAGAAAAGAAAAGAAAAGAAAAGAAAAGAAAAAAAGAAAAGAAAAGAGTGTCTAGCCAGGTAGAGGCACGTGCCCACCCAAGCTCCTGTCTGGCCTTTTCCAATGACATAATTACTCAGAGCACATAAATCCATCTATTAGATTAATTTGGGAGAGGATGGCAAGACAGATTTTCTTACTGTTTAGATTTAATGCCAGGGAATGCCAGGAGGAGACATATTTATTATGCTTATTTTAATCGGTTTTTTAAAACAAGGTAGGTTGGGAAATCATATGAGTTTATCAGAAACAAATCTTCAGTCGTGGTCAGCTGCGGAATAGTCAAAAAGAAGTCATGCAAAAATAAATAAATATAGAATAAAATAAACAAATAAATAAAAAATAAGTCATGCACAAAGCCGGGCGTGGTGGCGCACGCTTGTAATCCCAGTACTTTGGGAGGCGGAGACCGGAGGATCCGGGTTCGCGGCCAGCCTCAGCTCGCTCTCTCTCTCTGTCTCTCTCTCTCTCTCTTTCTCTCTCTTTCTCTCTCCTTAGTGAAGCCCTCTGCAACTTCATGAGACCCGGTTTCAAAATAAAGTATAAAAAATAGGGCCGGGGGCGTAGCGCGGAGGTAGAACGCCCCTGCGTTCAATCCCCGGTACCGCAAAAAAAAAAAAAAAATCATGCACAAAATCAGTCGTGGTCATAGCTAAATGAAAATAAAAGCATGCGCTTTGTGGAAGACCTAACTTGGACTCGTCTCCCAAGGTCTTAGCTTAGCATTTCAAGCAGTTCCCACGTGCAGGTTGGCTTCAGACTCCCACACCGGGGACACCTCACCATGCCTATGTGTGTCTTGCTGTCCTCTTTGTATTATATCTTCGTTTCCGAAACATTAGGACTTGTATCTATCTTTTGATCTCATTTTGAGGATTTCTCTTTTCACTAACACATTGCCTTAAACCGTATTCTTTCAAAAATAATACTAGCAAGGCCTGGTGGTGCACTTCTATAATCCCAGGACTTGGGAGGCTGAGACAGGAGGATCGCAGGTTTGAGGGCAGCCTCAGCAACTTAGGGAGGCCCTGTTTCCAAATAAGAAATAAAATAGGGCTGGAGGTGTAGTTTGGAGATAGAATGCCCTTGGGTTCTGTTCTCAGAACCACACAACAAGGAAAGCAAAACAAACAAAAACAAAAACAAGACAGGCATGGTGGCGCACGCTTGTCATCCCAGTACTTGGGAGGCTGAGATTGGAGGATCCGGGTTCGCGGCCAGCCTCAGCTATTTAGTGAGGCCCTCTGCAATTTAGTGAGATCCTGTTTCAAAATAAAGAATGAAAAATAGGGCTGGGGGTGGAGCTTGGAGGTAGAATGCCCCTGGGTCAATTCCCGGTACCACCAAAAAAAAAAAAAAAAAAAAGCCAGCTTGTAGTAACATGTGAGGCCCTGTTTTCAAAAATTAAAGTAAGTTGGGCGTGGTGGCGCACACATGTCTGTAACCCCAGTATTTGGGAGGCTGAAATAGGAGAATCGCAGGTTCGAGGCCAGCCTAAGCCATTTAGTGAGACCCTCAGCAACTTAGCAAAACCCAGTTTCAAACTAAAAGTCAAGTAGGACTGGGGTGTAGCTTAGAGTTAGAACACCCCTACATTCCCAGTAACACACAGACGCACAGCTCCACATTGTTTCTTCTGCAGTGATCTGTGTTTGAAATCATTTGGGCGGGAAATCATCTTTGGCAACATTGTCCCCATCCAGGTCCTCCTGTCTCTCTGGCTTTGGCTGTTCCTGGAGTTTCCATGGCCTCTCTCCTGGTGTTGTGCAGAACAGATCAGTGGTCTTGCTGCTTGCAGAACAACCTATTGAAAGTATAAACAAGCAGAGCATGGTGGCCCGAGCCTGAAATCCCACTACTTGGGAGGCTCGGAAGGGAGGATCACAGGTTTGCAGTGAGCCTCAGCACTTCAATGAGACCCAGTGTGATGACACACACTTGTAATCTCAGTACTTGGGAGGCTGAGACAGAAGGATCGCCGGTTCGAGGCCAGCCTCAGCAAGTAGTGAGACTCTCAGCAACCTAGTGAGACCCTGTTCCAAAATAAAAATAAAATAGGGCTGGGGGTGTAGCTCAGAGGGAGAATGCCCCTGGGTTCAATCCCTAGTAACACACACACACACACACACACACAGAGTATAAATATGCCATCATTTTCCCATTACAAACCATAACTCCTAAGTAATATCAAAAGAATTAACATCAAACTCTTTTTCTCTTTTCCTTATTTTTTCTGGATTTTTTTGTGGTTGTTGTTTTTTGTTTTTTGTTTTTTTGTAGTACTGGGCATGGAAACCAGGGCCTTGTGCATGCTAGGCAATTGCTCCGCCACTGAGCTACATCCCCCACCCTCCCCTCCCTCCCTTCCTCCCTCCCTCTCTCCTTCCTTCCTTCCTTCCTTCCTTCCTTCCTTCCTCCCTCCCTCCCTCCCTCCCTCCCTCCCTCCCTGCACTTGCAGCTCTCCCAGCAGTCAGTACCCCTCCTTAACTTTGTGCTTAGTTTATTTCATCCTCATTGCATAGAGCACCCTGTTAGCATCTCGAGGGCAGAGTCTCTGTCCTCCCCGCAGCGCTTTGAGCAGCGTTCATGGCGCCCTGCACGTAGTAGGTGCTCGTACTAGGCTGCTGACCAAGTATGATACAAAAGCTGACTGCAAACCACAGAAATCGATTCTCTCCTGATCTTGGATGCTAGAAATCCCAAATTAGGTGTCAAAAGGGTCACGTGGGTCACGCTCCCTCTGAAACTTGCAAGGGGAGCGCCCTTCCTGCCCCGTGGAGCTTCTGCACTGTTGGCTTGCGAGAACATCATTGAAGTCCACTGGGGATTGAGCCCAGGGGCATTCTACCTCTAAACCACACCCCAGCCCTTTTTATTTTTTAATTTTTTTATTTTGAAACAGGGTCTCGCTAAGTTGCCGAGGGTCTCGCTGTGTCGCTGAGGCTGGTGTCAAACCGGTGATCCTCCTGTCTCAGCCTCCCAAGTACTGGGATCCCTTGTCTCCACCTCCCAAGTCCTGGGCATGCCATCACAGCTGGCTTGACGTCTTCATCTTTACTTGCTTACATCTGTTTCCAAACAAGGCCACGTTCCTCGTAACCGGGGGCTAAGCCGTGAACGTGCCTTTGGCGTAGGGACGCATTTCAATGCATGACAACATTCTACCAGTATTTGATAAACGAATGAAGGAAAGAATGCACATTCCCCACCGTGTCTGAGAAACCTTTCCTTTATGTTCCAAAGAGAAATAACCTCGCCTCGTTTTACGATAATAATTACATGTTACTGTACCTTGCACATGGTATTAATCATCTTGTCATAATATATTTGTTCATGCATCTGTGTATTTCGTTAGTACATGAATTCCTCAAGCAAAGGCCTATATATCATTCCTCTACCTATCTCATTGCTTCAAATGGCTCTTGGAAGGGCAGCATGCATATATTGAACTCAACTTTTCCTCCATTCTGACTGGATCCTTTTCTTTTTGCTCCTCAAAGTTCATTTGCTAAGCCAGGCGTGGTGGCGCACACTTGTAATCCCAGTGCTTGGGAGGCAGAGACCAGAGGATCCGGGTTCGCGGCCAGCCTCAGCTCCTTAGCGAGACCCTCAGCAACTTAGTGAGACTCTGTTTCAAAATAAAGAATAAAAAATAGGGCTGGGGGTGTAGCTCGGAGGTAGAATGCCCCTGGGTTCCATCCCCAGTACTATAAAAATAAATAATTAAATACATAAAAAATAAAAAGAATAAAAAATAGGGCTGGGGGTATAGCTTGGAGGTAGAATGCCCCTGGGTTCAATCCCCAGTACTGCAAAAAAATAAAAATAAAATTGATTTGCTGTGGGCTGAGTGTTTGGGTTGGTAGCAGCAGACTGGCAGGTAGTAAATTTTGAGTCTTGGGATGTACAATTCATGGTCTTTCTCTGTGGGTCTATTTCTCTCTACCCACTTCAAACACAAAGAATACTGTTTCCATCTGGGGCCAGTTCATCGAACTGGCAACATCCAAGAATGCTAATAGACCATTTCTTGAAATTATTGTGCACAATGCGTGTTTTTGTTGCATTGAAAATATTTATTGGGAAAGATGTTTTCATTTTTAACAATGGTTCATGCAAAAGTTTACCAAAGAGGAACAGTAAACATTTCGCGTGCTCAAAGCTATGAAATTTCCATGGAGACGTATGAAAATTGCAAAGCTGCTCCTGTTTATAGCTCTTAGCTAAAAAGCTGATGGTTAAGGGCACATTTTTTTCCCTTTTGGAAACAAAAGGGAAATTTATCTCAACACAGTACTTATTGCATATTATATACCCCTCTCCAAAACAGTTTAAGATGAGATATAACACAAACACCTAAATAGGAGACTTGATGATAAATTGGGAAGGCAATAATTAAATTGAGCATGGGAGAGAATTACCCTAGGCATTTAAGATAAGATGTAGCTACAGGGGAGCCTTGGGGTTGGACGTAACCTCTTTGCCTTTGGTTGGCAAGGGAGGAAAAGAGTACAGTTTATAGAAGTCATCCATGTAGCAACCCCACGTATTTCCCATTTCTTTCCCTCCATCTGCCGGCTTTGAATCTTATTTCAGGACCAGTACCTAAGCCGGAGGAAATCACATTTCGGGTTTTGAACTTTCTCACCTTGAGTTACAAAGACGCTTCCAATATCAATTTCCACAATGTATTCTAGAACTAAAGGAGTGTCCATTGAGTTCAACTCTCTAAAAACCTATCCTGATAGCACTACATGTGACATTAAGGGGATGGAGTATTTGTAATATATCGCTGGTTGTAATTAAAGTGACTTAGACATGACACAGTCCATTTTTGTGAAATGTCTCTTAAAAAAAGCTTTTGGTAACCCGAGGTCTCTGGTTGTATTAGTTAATGAAAGTAACATCTTTAAAAAGCAATCTGCAAATCCCTCGCTACTTGTTTAGCCAGATTTGTTATTTCCCTTATCCTCAAGAAAAAAGTTTTATTAACAGGAAAAAGAGATTTTAAAAATAAAATTGAGCCAGGCATGGTGGCACAGGCTTGTAATTCCAGTCCTTGGGAGGCTGAGACAGGAGGATCCAGGTTCGCGGCCAGCCTCAGCTACTTAGGCCCTCCGCAACTTAGTGAGACCCTGTTTCAAAATAAAGAATAAAAATTAGAGCTGGGGGTGTAGCTCAGAGGTAGAATGCCCCTGGGTTCTATCCCCGGTACCATAAATAAGTAAATAAATAAATAGATAAATAAATAAGTTGACATAGAGTACTGCCGCCATTATAAATTTATTTTTTCCAAAGCATATATAATTTTCATTTTACATATATATATATTATATATTTTTCTTTTGGGACTAGCAATTTGTATGTGTGTGTGTGTGTGTGTGTGTGTGTGTGTGTGTCTGTGTGTCTGTGTGTTACTGGGGATTGAACCCAGGGGCATTCTACCTCTGAGCTACACCCCCAGCCCTGTTTTTATTTGGGAACAGGGTCTCACTAAGTTGCTGCTGCAAGCCTTACTGGATTGCTGAAGCTGTCCTCCAACCTGGAATCCTCCTGTCTCAGCCTCCCAAGTACTGGGATGACAGGCGTGCGTCTCCACGCTCAGCTTTGTAATGTTTTGTTTTGACTACAGGGTTAGATAAGAGGGCACCCTCTCCCATTTTATATAGCTGGTTAGTTTCTTATCAACTATGAAATTTGATTAAATCATTTGATTAGTAGCCGGAAGAAGTACTTACTAATGGGGATATTTGAAAAAATATAAAACAATCGTAAGGAAATTAATGAACACAAATCTCTTGCTAGATACCCGGGCGGATTTCCCTTTGATTTTTATTTCTAAGCTTTTTTCCAAAAAGCCAGTCTTCAAAGGAGGTCTTCTTTGTGCTGCTTTTCCTGCGGGAATTGTGCTGCGAGTTTTTAGGGCGACGCTTCCATTATTCTTCATTATTTCTTCTGTTCTACCCATTACACCTGAGCTGTGTGTATCAACAGAAAACAAAAAACAAAGACCTGGTCCTCCCAACAGCAAAGTGTGCATCAAATTGGTTTTGAAACTGCTCCGCGCCATGCAGGCTGGGAGGTTCTAGAAGAGTCCAGCCAGCTTCTCTGAAAACATGGTGAAAATAATATTTCAGACCTATTGCTGTGGTCCCCAGGCAGTGGGGCATGATCATTCTGGGGGAAGCCCTAACTTTATCAGTAGAGCTAAATTAGCACAATATGACATTTAAAACTTTCTGTTTTGGAAGACAGTCTTTGAATTTTCTGTTTTTTTTTTTTTTTTTTTTTTTAGCAGTACCGGAAATTGAACCCAGGGGCAGTCTACTTCCCAGCTACACCCCCAGCCCTGTTTTTTATTCTTTATTTTGAAACAGGGTCTCACTAAATTGCAGAGGCCTCACTAAGTAGCTGAGGCTGGCTGCGAACCTGCGATCCTCTGGTCTCAGCCTCCCAAGTACTGGGATGACAAGCACGCGCCACCACACCCAGTTTTATTTCCAAATTTTGATTGTTTTGCTGTATCTATAGAAGAGAATACCCTTGTTTTAAAGAAATATATAGTAAATTGTTTAAGGTTAAGTGAATGTCATGTCTGAGAGTTATGAAGAGTTTCAGGGGTAAGATGTGCATGTGTATAGGAAAGAGAACAGAAATAACATAGGAAGTGTAGTAAAATCTTAAAATTTAGGCAATCTTGTGGAATTTGAGCATACAATAATTCTTTATACTCTTATTGTAATTTATAGTCTGAAATTAAAAAATTAAAATTGAAGGAAAATGTACCTAGTCAGAATTTATATCCGTATTATTAGAGGGTAAAATTTTGCGAAGAAGCAATTTCAAATAGTGATGCTCAGAAAAACATAGAACCAGGCATGGTGGTGCAGGCTTGTCGTCCAGTACTTGGGAGGCTGAGACTGGAGGATTGCAGGTTTGAAGTCAGCCTCAGCCACTTAATGAGACTCTCAGCCACCTAGTGAGATCCTGTTTCAAAATAAAAAAATAAAAAGGGCTGGGGGTATAGCTTGGAGGTAGAAGGTTTCTGAGATTCAATCCCCAATACTGAGAGAGAGTGAAAGGGAGAAGGAGAGGGAGGGAGGGAGGGAGGGAGGGAGAGAGAGAGAGAGAGAGAGAGAGG
>PVJS01041850.1:0-17778 GCA_004027185.1 Glis glis
CACACACACACGGACAAAGAAATTCCAGAGAGGAGATAGGCGAGATGTGGGTCAAGGGGAGGAGAAATACATTGGTTGAAAACGCAGATGTTTCCTACCAGTTGCAGCTGTTTGGCTTTTTTCTTTGAATTTAAAGCAAGTTGTGGGTGCTCCACTTCCTTGAGCCAAGACTCCTTGGGCAATTTATACACATCCAGCCAAATCTCTCCGGCCCCTGTGTTAGGAAACCAAAGACTATTGAGCAACTGTAGGCAGGCGACAAGTCTCCCCTTCTTAGAGCTGCTGGCACCCAGACTGGCACCTCTGTGGCGCCGGGGGGCGGGGGGTCCTGAGGAACCCCAGCTGTGGAATATTGAAGGGGTTGAAGTTTCCCAATGGTTATTGCAAATCCTCACTTGCTAAGTAACTTTCCCACAGGGAGCTGAAGTTCAAGCCGCCACCACCGAAGGGAGATGGGCTTCTCACGCACAGCACAGAGGCCCCATTTTTTTTTTTTTTTTGCAGTACTGGGGATTGAACCCAGGGGCATCCTACCTCTGAGCCACACCCCCAGCCCTATTTTTTATTCTTTATTTGGAAACAGGGTCTCACTAAGTTGTGGAGGGCCTCACTAAGTAGCTGAGGCTGGCCGCAAACCTGCAATCCTCCAGTCTCAGCCTCCCAAGTAATGGGATTACAAGCGTGTGCCACCATGCCCAGCAGAGGCCTCAGTTTTTAACCCAACTGTCTGCTCTGCCAGGTGCCCAGGCCATCTATGCTGCACGTAGTATATTCTCCTGGCACTTTGTCCTAAAGTTATACCTGCCTGGGGAAGAAGGTGGCACATGCAGAAGCAGTAAGACTAGGGCAAGGAAAGGGTTAGAATTAGGAAAGATGTCCTCAAAGAATTGTTCCAACCAATGTTGGAGGAGATGACAGCAATGGGATGGTTGTAGGACTTTTGTCACAGAAACAGGCTCAGCTTCTTTACTGAATACCCGCCAAGTTGGGAAAGGTTGCACTCCCATAGTATAAGATCCCACATAACTATTTCCTTAAAAAAGTAATTATCTAAGCCGGGCATGGTGGTGCATGCTTATAATCCCAGTGCTTGGGAGCCTGGGACAGAAGGACAGCTTCAGCAAGTAGTGAGACTCTCAGCAATCTAGTGAGATCCTGTTTCAAAATAAAAATAAGCCGGGCGTGGTGGCGCACGCTTGTAATCCTAGTACTTGGGAGGCGGATACCGGAGGATCCGGGTTCGCAGCCAGCCTCAGCTACTTAGTGAGGCTCTCCGCAACTTCGTGAGACCCGGTTTCAAAATAAAGTATAAAAAATAGGGCTGGGGGTATAGCTCAGAGGTAGAACGCCCCTGGGTTCAATACCCGGTACCGCAAAAAAAAAAATAAATGAATAAAAATAAAAATAAAGTAGGGCTGGGGGTGTGTGGCTCAGAGGTAGAAAGCCCTTGGGTTCAATCCCCACTACCAAAAAAAATTATCTGAACCAGGCAGGGTGGCACATGCCTGTAGTCCCAGTACTTGGGAGGCTGAGACAGGAGGGTTGCAGGTTTGAGGTCAGCCTCAGCAACTTAGCAAGACCCTGTTTCAAAGTAAAAATAAATAAATAAATTGGGCTGTAGGTATAGCTCAGAGGTAGAATGCCCCTCTGGTCAAGCCCAATACCAGAAAAATAAAAATAAAATAAAATAAAGTAATTATCTGGAAACTTGAATTTCAGAGCCTAGAACCATGAGAGAGTAAATGTTTATTGTTTTAAGACACCCAGTTGCCGGGCGTGGTGGCGCATGCTTGTAATCCCAGTAACTGGGAGGCTAAGACAGGAAGATCCAGGTTCACGGCCAGCCTCAGCTACTTAGTGAGGCCCTCTGCAACTTAGTGAGACCCTGTTTCAAAATAAAGAATAAAAAATAGGGCTGGGGGTATAGCTCAGAGGCAGAATGCCCCTGGGTTCAATCCCCAGTACCGTAAAAAAAAAAAGACACCCAGTTTGTGATACTTTGTTATGGCAGTTCTATGAAATGAATATAGTGACAGGAAAGTTTCCTTTGATACATAAAGCGTTATGAAATATACATCTTCCTCTAGCATCCAACGTTTGAGGGCTCTAGAGAAAGAGTATAAACACAAGCCCATATACCATATGTCTAAATACTGAAAATTTGGCCGGGCGTGGTGGTGCACGCTTGTAATCCCAGTACTTTGGGAGGCAGAGACCGGAGGATCCAGGTTCACGGCCAACCTCAGTGCGCATGCACGCGCGCATGATCTATATATCTCTCTCTCTCCTCTCCTCTCTCTCTCTCTCTCTCTCTCTCTCTCTCTACCTACCTACCTACCTAGTGAGGCCCTCCACAACTTCGTGAGACCCGGTTTCAAAAATAAAGCATGAAAAAATAGGGCCGGGGGTGTAGCGCGGAGGTAGAACACCCCTGTGTCCAATCCCCGGTACCGCAAAAAAAAAAAAAAACTGAAAATTTAAAAATCAAGATAATAAATTTTCAAATAAAATATGTTCTGTGAACACTTACAACTGCAGCAGGCTAGATCACATAATGAGGACAAAGAATGGTGGGGAAAAGGAGAAACAGGATATTTCCATCATCTCAAAGGCTCTCCCCCCAAATTTTTATTAATTACTGCAGTGGCTTTAATGTATTTCCAAAAATTCTTTGATTCTCCTGCCTCCAGGAGGAGCCTAAATCATCTCTCCTTGAGTGTGGTCTGCTTTGTGACTTGCTACTTACAGAAAAAAGGGAAAAGCTAAGCCGGGGCAGTGGTACGCACCTGTAGTCCCAGCTATTTGGGGGTGCTGAGGCAGGAGGGTCGCTTGAATCCATGTGTTTGGGGCGAGCCTGAGCAAAAGGAGAGGGAGAGGGAGAGGGAGATAGAGGGAGAGGAGAGGGAGAGAGAGAGGGAGATAGAGGGAGAGGAGAGGGAGAGGGAGAGAAGAAAGAAAGAAGGAAGGAAGAAAGAAAAGAAAAGCCAGGCATGGTGGTGCACACCTGTAATCCCAGTATTGGGGAGGCTGAGACAGGAGGATTGCAAGTTCGAGGCCAGCCTCAGCAACTTAGTGAGACTGTGTTTCAAAATAAAAAATGAAATAGGGCTGGAGGTGTAGCTCAGAGGTAGAATGCCCGAGTGCACTCCCCAGTACCACAAGAAAAAAAAGAGAGGGAGGGAAAAGAAAATAAAAACAGTGGTTCTCCAGTGGGGGTACCCAGCAGACAGGACACCGCTCTGAGTGATGGAGGTTAGTACCAGCAGAAGCAAGTCAGCTGCTGACACCCCCCAGGATGCAACGCGGTAAGAGGAACCAGGCCTCTGTGCTCTTCCCGCAAATCCTTAGCCCCAGGTGAATCATGAGGAGAATACTGGACAAACTGAAAGTGGGGGCACGCCACAGAACGTCAGACGGGCACCGCCCCAAACGTCAAGGTCATGAAAACAAGGAACGACCAAGAAACCGCCCCAGATGGGAGTGGGCGAAGGCGGTACGAGACCCTGGGTTAACCGTGCAGAAAAAAAAAAAAAACGTTAGTGGAAAAGCTGATGAAATCAGGAGGAAAAAAAACCTATGGCTAATAGTTTTTGATGAATAGTATCATATCAAGGTTGCTTGTTTGGTCTCCACAAAGGCGCCACGGCCACGTCAAATGCTGGCGTTAGGGAAGCCGGGTGAAGGGCAAGTCTATCTTGCAACTCTTCTGGAAATAGAAAACTACTTCTAAATAAAGGGTTTTAGGGGCTGGGCGTGGTGGCACACGCTTGTAATCCCAGTACTTGGGAGGCTGAGACAGGAGGATCGCAGGTTCAAAGCCAGCCTCGGCAATTTAGTGAGGCTGTCGGCAACCTAGTGAGACCCTGTTTCCAAATAAGAAAGAAAATTGGGTTGGTGGTGTAGCTTGGAGGTAGAATGCCTCTGGGTTCAATCCCCAGTACAACAACAACAACAACAATAATGATAATGATGATGATGATGATGATGATGTTTTAGGGGAAAGTAATCATGTGAAAGAGAGGCACATCTGGACTGTCTTCACATCCTGTGGGAACCTTGCCTTGTAGGAGGAAAGCCGCAAAGTCCCCGCCTTGGGAGAGCTCCATCTTTATACAGGTGCTTTGCTTGCTTGTATCATCCTGAAAAGAAAAGAGATGCTGAGAGTGAGCAAGCCTGTGACACAGAAGAAGGTATAGCTGACCTCCTGTGGTTCACGCCCACAGCACAGATCCTTCGAAAGCTTGGGACGCAACTAGGGCGTGGTGGCACACACCTGTAATCCCAGTATTTGGGAGGCTGAGACCGGAGGATCCAGGTTCGTGGCCAGCCTCAGCTACTTAGTGAGGCCCTCTGCAACTTAGGGAAACCCTGTTTCAAAAATAAAGAACAAAAAATAGGGCTGGGGGTGTAGCTCGGAGGTAGAATGCAATGCCCCTGGGTTCAATCCCCAGTGCCACAGGGGAAAAAAAAAGGCTCTATCCATAGATTCCCAAAATGGACGATACCCCTCCCGGCGGGGGGTGCTAGAACAAAATGTAGATGTATCAAAGATCACAAATTTGCTGGACGTGGTGGTGCATGCCTGTAATTCTAGTATTTGGGAGGCTGAGACAAGAGGATCTCAAGTTTGAGGCCTGCCTAGCAACTTGGCAAGAACTTCAGCAACTTAGTGAAACCCTGTTTCAAAATAAAAAATAAAATAGGGCTGGTGGTATAGCTCAGAGGTAGAATGCCCCTGAATTCCATCCCCAGTAACACGCAAACACACACACACACACACACACACACACACACACCCCGCAAATTTATCACTGCATCTATTTTCTTAAAGAATGTTGATTTCCAGGGAGCTGCTGGAATCTTGGATTCCTCCCCTGATGGCCACTGTGCAGAGGGGGAAAGGAGAGAGGCTGTGCTGGCCCACTGGTGGGTGAGCCGGTCCCCTGTCAGCTTGTGGTTTAGGGCCTCATGGGCCTGTGCATTTGTGCCTGGGGTTACGTCTCTGACCTTGGGTCTAACCTCCTTGACTGTCCTCTTCACTGACCTCTCCATGCAGTCTTTGGCAAGGAGCAAGGAGTACCCCACAGCAGTAGTGGTCTGGAACCCAATACATATTCTGTGTTGCGGGTTCACCGGTTCTCCTGTGCCCTGGTTGTCAGCCCTTCCGTCAATTCTCCCGGTGCAGAGCTCTGAGCCGTGGTCACCAGGCGCCCGCAGGACCCCACTTGCAGTGAGCTAGGAAGCGCTGCTTGAGCTAGGACAGGTCTGTTGAGCATGGCCAG
This sequence comes from Glis glis, assembly GCA_004027185.1. NCBI lineage: Eukaryota > Metazoa > Chordata > Mammalia > Rodentia > Gliridae > Glis > Glis glis. The sequence continues at coordinate 5,283 of PVJS01041850.1, forward strand.
GAGCAACACAGTCTGACCCTTGGGCCTTTCCCGAACTCTTCCATAATTCTGCTGGTAAGAGCACGGAGGGCCAGCCCAATGACATGGACAGTGACCATACTGTTAGAGTGGTTGTCACAGTTTTGGCTTGTGGCATAGCTACTGTCTTGCCTGTAACGTTTGCTCTCCCCCACCCTTCCCTTCAACATGGAACTCCACCCCTCTCCAGCCCACGCCACGAGGGCACCTCCTGAGGCTCCTGACGTCTGCTGCCCAGCTGCGTCCCTCCGTGCCCTTCCTGTCGATGAAACCGCGTGCGTTCTTTCCATTCAGCCATTTGACTTCCCTGAAACAAGGTTGCCAGGACCTTCTTGTCCCCACCAGCCGGTGTCCCTGTGTGTGGCTGCCTGGGCTGCAGGCGGTGAGGGCATGGGCAGAGCTGAGGGCAGGCTGCTACCGCTGGCTCTGGGCCCCCTCATGCCAGATGTGGTGACAGTGACTGGGGTCAGCTGCCAAGGCTGTGGCTCCTCCTGGATGTGAGGGTAACTAGGCCAGGTGGTGGAGGAGCTGCTGGGGGCTCTCTAGGGCCTGCCTGCTGCTTCAGATATCTGTTGAACTTTAATAGCATCTTTTATGTGTGTGTGGTACTGGGGATTGAACCCAGGGGCACTCTGCCTCCAAGCTATACCCCCAGCTCTATTTATTCATTCACTTATTTGGGGGATTAAACCTAGGGGTGTTCTACCTCTGAGCTATACCCATAGCCCTTTTTATTTTTATTTTGAAACAGGGTCTCACTAGGTTGCTGAGAGTCTCAGCTACATTGCTGAGGCTGTCCTTGAACCTATGATCCTCCTGTCTCAGCCTCCCAAGTACTAGGATTACAGGTGTGTGCCACTGTGCCCAGATTTATTTTTATTTTGAAACAGGGTCTCGCTAAGTTGCTGAGGGTCTCGCTAAGTCGCTGAGGCTGTCCTGGAACCTGTGATCCTCCTGTCTCAGCCTCCCAAGTATTGGATTTACAAATGTAATCCAGTACTTCCAAATGTTTCCTCAGGTCCCTTTGTGTAGCTCCAGGCAACAACAGATATGTTTTTTGTCATGATTAGTTACATTTTCTAAAATTTTATATCAATGGAACCATACAGTATGTATCTTTTTTTATTTCTTTCACTCAGCATGATTATTTTGAGATATATCCATGTTGTTATACACATTAATATTTCCTTCCTTTTTATTGATGAGCAGTATGCTACTGAATGGACATACCACAATTAGTCATTCAGCTGTTTTCTGGTTTGGGGCTGCTGTGAATATTCACATACAAGTCTTTGTGGCTATGTGCTTTCATTTCTCCTGCTTAGAATGGCTGGATCATTGGCTATACCACTACTGGGTATCATACCAAAGGGATTGAAACTAGAAAACTACAGCAATATATGCATACCCATGTTCATAGCAGCACAATTCACAGTGGCCAAATTATGGAACCAACCTAGGTGTCCATCAACAGATGAGTGGATTACAAAATTGTGGGAAATACACACAATGGAATTCTACTCAGCAATAAAGAAGAATAAAATAACATAATTTGCAGGAAAATGGAGGGATCTGGAGAACATTGTGTTAAGCGAGATCAGTCAATCACAAAAAAAAAAGAAGGGATATAAGTTTTCATTAATATGTGCAACCTAGGGAGTAGTGGGGACACACAAGGGACTCCAGTTGATAATGCAGAACCCTCAGGGGGCAAGGGAAGTGGTACAAAGGAAGGGGAAGGGCAAGAAAGAAGTGAATCAGTGGAATTACTATCATGAACAATGTGCACATGTGAAAAGATACCAACATCATTCTCGGTACTTCATAGGGGTGGGGAAGGCAGGGGGGACACTAAGAGCTGTGTGCATGTATGTTAACATCAAATAGATATTAAAAAAAAGAATGCCAGGCATGGTGGCGCAGGCTTGTAATCCCAGTACTTTGGGAGACGGAGACCAGCCTCAGCTAGCGCTCTCTCTCTCTCTCTCTCTTCCTCCCTCCCTCCCTCCCTCCCTCTCTCTCTCTCTCTCTCTACTTAGTGAGGCCCTCTGCAACTTCGTGAGACCCGGTTTCAAAATAAAGTATAAAAAACAGGGCTGGGGGTGTAGCGCAGAGGTAGAACGCCCCTGGGTTCAATCCCCGGTACCGCAAAAAAAAAAAAAAAAAAAAAAAAAGACTGGCTGGATCATATGTTAAGTGTGTGTTTAACTTTTCCTAACTTTTAAGAGACTGCCATAGCGGTTGTGCCATTATACTTTACCAGCAGTCATGTGTGAGAGTTCCAGTTGTTTCCACACCTTTGCCAGCACATGGTACAGTTGGTGTTTTTAATTGGAGGTGTTCTAATACATATGTAATGATATATCTTTGTAATTTTAAATTGCATTTTTCTAATGATTGATGATGTTGAGCATCTTATCTGTCTTCCACATATCTTCTTTGGTGAACTGTCCTTTCCAATCATTTTCCCATTTAAAAATTATGTAAATTTATGTAAATTTATGTGGTGCCAGGTGTGGTGGCACATACCTGTAAGTCCAGTACTTGGGAGGCTGAGACAGGAGGATTGCAGGTTCACAGCTAGCCTTAGCAACTTAGTGAGGCCCTCTGCAACTTAGTCAGACCCTGTTTCAAAATAAAATAGGGTTGGGGATGTAGCTCAGAGGTAGAATACCCCTGGGTTCAATCCTCAGTACCCCCCAAAATTATGTAAAGAACATAAAAATTATATAAAGTACATTCCCTTATTTTTGAGTTTAGAGACTTCTTTATATATTTTGGCTATAAGTCCTTTATCAGATATGTGATTTGCAATGTTTTCTCCCAGCCTTGTTATTTTGTCTTTTTATTCTCTTAAAGTGTCTTTGAAGCCAGTATGGTGGCACACACCTATAATTCCAGTACTTGGGAGGCTGAGACAGGAGGATTGCCAGTTCAAAGCCAGTCTTAGCAATTTAGTGAGACCCTGTTTCCAAATAAGAAATTAAAAGGGCTGGGGGTGTAGTTCAGAGGTAGAATGCCCCTTAGTTCAATTCCTAGCACCACAGAGGAAAAAAAAAAAAAGCTGGGCGTGGTGGTGCATGCCTGTAATCCCAGTCTTTGGGAGGCTGAGACAGGAGGATGGCAGGTTCGATGCCAGCCTCAGCAACTTAGTGAGACCCTGTCCAATTAAAAGAAAATTGGTCTGGGGGTGTAGGTTGGAGGTAGAATGCCCCCGGGTTCAATCCCTAGCACCACAAAAATAAGTAAATAAATAAATAGTCTTTGGAGGTGGGTGTGGTGGTGGACTCCTATAATCCCAGCTACTCAGGAATATGAGGGAGGAGGATCACAAGTTCCAGGCCAGCCTGGGTAATTTGGTGATACTGTGTCTCAAAATAAAAATAAAAAGGGCTGGGGATGTAACTCAGTGGTAGAGTAGAGCACTTGCCTAGCATGTGTGAGGCCCTGGGCTCATTCCTTCTTACTGTGTGCATGCCCGCGCGTGCACACACACACACACACACACACACACACACACACACACAAAGAACTTTTGTTCTTTGGCAGAACAAAAGTTTTCAATTTTGACAAAATGCAATTTATCAATCATTTCCTTTATGGATTGTGCTTTTGGTACTGTAGCTTAAAAAAATCTTCCTAACCCAAGGTCACAAAGACTTTATTCTAGAACTTTTATAGTTTTAGGTTTTACATATAAGTATATGATCCATTTTGAGCTATTTCTTTTTTGGAAGGGTGTGCTGGGAATTGAATCCAAAGGCATTCTACCTCTGAGCTACACCCCCAGCCCTATATTATTTTTTATTTTGAAACAGGGCCTTACTAAGTTGCTGAGGCTGGCTGAGAACCTGCGACCCTCCTGTCTCAACCTCCCAAGTACTGGGATTATAGGCCTGTGCTACCATGTCCAGCTTTGAGTTACTTTTTGTATGTGTATTTTTTGTTTTTAATTTTCATGAAGTCCAATATTAAGATTTTCCTTTGTGCTTAGTGATTTCATGTCCTAAGAAATCGTTGCAAGCTTGCAAAAATATTCTCCTGTGTTTTTCCCCAAAAAGAATAATGATTTTAGCTTCTATATTTAGGACATTTCAGTTTTTTTTTTTTTTTTGCGGTATTGGGGATTGAACCCAGGGGCGTTCTACCTCCGTGCTACACCCCCGGCCCTATTTTTTTATACTTTATTTTGAAACCGGGTCTCACGAAGTTGCGGAGGGCCTCACTAAGTAGAGAGAGAGAGAGAGAGAGAGAGAGAGAGAGAGAGAGCTGAGGCTGGCCGGGAACCCGGATCCCCCATCTCCGCCTCCCAAAGTACTGGGATTACAAGCGTGCGCCACCACGCCCGGCTTATTTAGGACATTTCAAATTAATTTTTGTACATGATGAGGAGTAAGGTTGAGGTTCATCCCCCCCCCCATTCATTTAGCATAATTTGTTGAAATACTTTATTTTCCCCATTGAATTGCCTTGGAGCCCACTGAAAGTATTAATTACAAGACAAACTACAATTTAAAAAATCTATTCTGAGCAAAAACCTTGCCTTTTGAGAATTCATTAATTCAAAAAAACCCTTTCTAAAAACTAGTCTGCCAGGCAATGCACTAGTAATAAGGGCCCCAAAGGCGAGTAAGGCAGGCCTCCTGCCCACAGGGGGCGCACATCCGCCAGAACAGGCACTCAGACAAAGAAATAAAGGCAACCTGGTAATGGAAACTGTTCTATCTGGTAGAGGACAAAGAAGGGAGACATCAGCTCCTCTTGGGTACATGAGGAAAAATACTAGAAAAAGGAGCTATCTGAGCTGGTCTTGAATCTGGGAGATATTTAAGAGACACACATGGCAGGTAGAAAGTCAAGGAAAACTTCCTAAGCAGAGGGCTCAGCATGGGTCAGGGGTCAGAAACATGGACAATTTAGGTACTCTTAAGTACTTACTGGATGTGTTGGTCTGATGCTTACGAGAAACATGTAGACTAGAGTTCCTTGGTGGCTTTCTTCTCTTCACCACAGGGCAGATAAATCGAGAGCATTTAGCACACTCCTTCTGACAGTGTGTGTGTGTGGAGGGGTCTTTTTTTAATTGGGTATTTTGGAAGCAGCGCTCTGCCCAGAAAGGAGTCTGTTTGTTTCTAATCTAGGACAGTTATTATTGCCTCCATTATTATTATTATTAGTAGTAGTAGTAGTACTGGGGATTGAACCCAGGGCCATTCTACCTCCAAACTACATTCCAGTCCTATTTTATTTTTTATTTTGAAACAGGGTCTCACTGAGCTGATGAGGGTCTCACTAAGTTGCTGAGGCTGGTCTCAAACTTGCAATCCTCTCGTCTCAGTCTCCCAAGTATTGGGATTATAGGCAAGTGCCATGACACCTGGCTTCACTGCATCCCTACTAAAAATAAACTTGATGTGCTACACCTTTTGGCCCAGCTAAAGGTGAAAGAACAGGAACTCACCGCTTCGTTGATGGTCTTGATTAGGAAAAGACCATCCTTATAAAAGTAAAACAATCTAATGATACCTGAAACAGAAAAACAAGAGAGAGTGTGAGACAAGCGAGGTGGGAAGAGCTGGGTCTGTATGCTTCTCTTGGAACTTGCTATCCTGAGCCCCAGCATCCTCAGACTCCTCCCTGGCCTGTCTGCCTGTGTTGCTCTTGGTCTCTTGGCTCTCTTCCATCCTCACTTGAAATGTTCAGGTGGTTCTCCCTTCTGGGCCCTACCCACATCTCACATCTCCTGGAAGTCTCCTGTACACACATCCTCACCAGTCTACCCTTGGTTCTGAGCCACCTGTCCTGGCACATCATCCCGTACACGTCACTTTTTATCCAACTGGTTCCCGTGAAGCTGCTGCAGTCCTCTTGCAAGGGGGTACATTCTTTGAGGGAACAGATTATATCTCACCTTCCCATGCACCTCAATCCCAGCGAGCTCTTTGTGCAGTTATTTTGTTGAACTAGTAATTCTGCCATTCGAATTCCCAAGGATGTGCATGACCATCACCCAACATGACTTCTTTTTTTTTTTTTTTGCAGTACTGGGGATGGAATGCAGGGGCATTCTACCTCCGCGCTACACCCCCGGCCCTATTTTTTATACTTTATTTTGAAACCGGGTCTCACGAAGTTGCGGAGGGCCTCACTAAGGAGGGAGAGAGAGAGAGAGAGAGGGGGAGAGAAAGAGCTGAGGCTGGCCGCGAACCCGGATCCTCCGGTCTCTGCCTCCCAAAGTACTGGGATTACAAGTGTGTGCCAACACGCCCGGCGCTCACCCAACATGACTTCTTACCTCTTTCTTTAGGTAACTCAGCCCACCTCTGTAGCCATGACAGAGACCTCATACAGGCATATGGCTACTGTGGGTGAAATTAATTCAGCCCAGTAAAGAGTCTTGGACTCTCTGCTCCAAGCCAATGAAAGGGCCAGGGATACCAAGGCTGTCAGCCTTCAAATTCATCATCTTGAGGTTCTCACAGACATGAAACTGTCCTTTCTCTGGACCAAACTCCTTCTGAGTATCATCGATGTCCCCATGGCTATCCTCCAGGTAACTCAAATCTGCACATGTTTGAATGGAATTCTTCACCGCATGGAGCCCTGAAGCCTCATTCTCCTGTAGCTGTTCTCAGGGAAGGTACCACCATCCACCCAGCTATCGAAGGCAGAAGGGAGTCCTGCCACCGGGTGTGGTGGCGCACGCTTGTAATCCCAGTACTTTGGGAGGCAGAGACCGGAGGATCCGGGTTCGTGGCCAGCCTCAGCTCTCTCTCTCTCTCTCTCCCTGTCTCACTCTCTCTCTCTCTCTTTACTTAGTGAGGCCCTCCGCAACTTCGTGAGACCCAGTTTCAAAATAAAGTATAAAAAATAGGGCGGGGGGTGTAGTGCAGAGGTAGAACGCCCCTGGTACCACAAAAAAAAAAAGAAGGGAGTCCTGCCTCTTCATTGCCCCATACTCCTCCCACCCCCAGCCACACACATATTCCCCCACTCCCAAGTTTTCCCATTTTATTTTCATTTTTTAAGCTTTTTATTTTGAACTAATTTTAGACCTTAAGAAAAGTTGCAAAAATGGTGCAGAGTTCCCTTATATCCCTCGCCTCACTTCTGATAACATTAACATCTTACACAGAGTACGATCTTTCCCCTTCCGTCCTTCCGTCCTTCTTTCCCTCCTTCCTCCTTTCCTTCCTTTCGCACTAGGGATTGAACTCAGGGGCATTCTACCTTTGAGCTATGTCCCCAGCCCTTTTTATTTTGAAACAGGGTCTTGCTAGGTTGCTGAGGGTCTTGCTAAGTTGCTGAGGCTGTCCTCAAACCTGTGATCCTCTTGTATTGTCCTCCCAAATACTAGGATTACAGGTGTGCGCCACCATGCCCATCAAAAACCATCTTTGTGGCCAGGCGTGGTGGTGCACACTTGTAATCCCAGTACTTTGGGAGGCGGAGACTGGAGGATCCGGGTTCGCGGCCAGCCTCAGCTCTCTCTCTCTCTCTCTACTTAGTGAGGCCCTCCGCAACTTTGTGAGACCCGGTTTCAAAATAAAGTATAAAAAATAGGGCCGGGGATGTAGCGCGGAAGTAGAATGCCCCTGGGTTCAATACCCGGTGCCACAAAAAAAACCATCTTTGTGTGTGTGTGTGTGTGTGTGTGTGTGTGTGTGTGTGTGTGTATGTGTTTCTGGGGATCAAATCTAGGGCCTTGCTTGTGCTAGGTAAGCACTCTACCACTGAGCTACATCTCCTCAGGGCTTCAATTTTTGTTTTTATTTTAACAGTCCCTGCCTGGTTCAGACTGTCATCATTTCTCTCCTTGAGAATATGATAGTCTTTCCTGAACTCTCTGCCTTGGTTTGGACCTTTTCAGACTCCTGCTAGAGTGCCCTTCCTAACCCGGCAGCTTGCTCAGGTCACTCTCCTGCAGAGCTCTTCAGTGCACCTGCATTAACTGAGCAAAGCCTGCTAGGTGGAGATGCATGCTTACCTAGGTGAGCAGGAACTTTCTTCCCTGTTTGCCCCAGGACCACAGAGCCACCTTCCTGACATCCTGGGAGGATGCTCTGTGCCTGGCCCCACTCATACCTGGACAGAAGACTAAACAGAACCGCAGCCTACAGGTACCTGTAAATTAATCTGAAAAGGACGATGAAGGACAAATACCCATTTCATCCATGGGAGCGATCAGTATTTCGGTCCCTAAGTCCGTGGCCCAAATGGATGTGACATCGACCTTGAGTTTCTCCCAAGCACATATTTGTTTGGCATTGAACAGATTATAGATCGTGAATCCTTTGGTTCCTCCAATAAAGACATAGTCTTGGGAAATGGCCATACAACTGGCCATTTTGTTGAGCTGGGAAAACAGAAACAAAGAAGAAAGAAATTATTTTCAGCTGCATCACCTTCAAGTAATAAAAGGTAACTTTTCTTTCTTTTTTTGTGCTGGGGATTGAACTCAGGGGTGTTCTAAGCTACAGCCCCAGTGCTTTTTATTTTGAAATAGGTCTTGCAAAATTGCTGAGGCTGGCCTGAAACCTGTGATCCTCCTGTCTCCGTCTCACAAGTACTGGAATTACAGGTGTGCACCACCATGCCCCGCTACAAGGTAACTTTTCAAAGAGGGTCAGTAGCTCTTCCTACATCATTCCCAAACAATGCTCAAAACTCCAGCCTGCACATTTTCAAGTTCATTCGGAAGTTCACAGCCCTTCACTTTTAGGAAAAAGAGGTCAAAGAAAACAAAGAAGCTAGCCAGGCATGGTGGTACACGCCTGTAATCAGCCTGGGAGGCTGAGACAGGAGGATTGCCAGCCTCAGCAACTTACCAAGAGCCTGTTTCAAAATGAATAATAAAAAGGGCTGGGGGTGTGGCTCAGCAATAGAATGCCCCCAAGTTCAATCACCAGTACCAAAACAAAACAAACAACAAAACAAAAGAAAACAAAGAGGTTGAAGAAGTTGAGAGTGGATGTACATTCACAACACGAAGGATGACTCAGGCCCTGAACTTTATTCACCCTAGTGTACTGTGGGAAGAACAACAGCGGAGGCACTGGCAGATTCTCAACAGTCAGGCAAGAGTAGATTAATTCAATAAGGAAGATTTTCTTTATCAGTAGCTGAATATAAAAGGCCTTCTGCCGGGCATGGTGGCGCACGCTTGTAATCCCAGTACTTTGGGAGGCGGAGACCGGAGGATCCAGGTTCGCAGCCAGCCTCGGTTCTCTCTCTCCTCTCTCTCTCTCTCTCTCTCTCTCTCTCTCTCCTTAGTGAGGCCCTCCGCAACTTCGTGAGACCCGGTTTCAAAATAAAGTATAAAAAATAGGGCCGGGGGCGTAGCGTGGAGGTAGAACGCCCCTGGGTTCAATCCCCGGTACCGCAAAAAAAAAAAAAAGCCTTCTGTATAATCTTCAATTAACCAGAACACCCTGTTTTCCCCAGTCAATTACCAAGTCTATTTTAATCAACATCAGCAGTCTTTCAAAAAGAAAATGCAACTGTCTTATTAAATGAAAGTTTCTGGTAGAACGCACTTCCCTGGATCGGGCGTCTTCATTTATTAACACTCAACCGAGGAACAGGGCATCCTGGGCAGCCACCTGCTCCATACCTGGATCTCTGCAAGTGGGGCGTAGATGGTGGGCTGGACCCGGTGGCTCTCCGCTTCCTTCAGTGCTTCCCTCTCCTCTATGAGCTCCCACGACCAGTCAAACACAAGATCCACCAGCTTGTTGATTGTTCGATAAGGCTGAGGCAGGGGATCCAGCCCGTCCTCTGGGTCCTTGAGGACATAATCCTCTTCATCGTCCTTAGACCAGTCCTTCTCTGTCGGGGTCAGCGCCTCTAGGCGGCCCTTTCCTGTAAAAACAGGCAGCCTCCTCTTCTGAGTTCGATTTCCTTTAGAGGATGACATTACAGAAGGTGACCCTGGAAACTGAAAAGCTGAGAAGGGAAATAAGCAAAGGAAATGTGAGAAAAAAAGGGAAGCAACGAGAAGCCAGCATGCCATCCTTCTCTAGCACACTGTCTTCTGGGGACTGTGTATTACGGATACCAGCACATATTTACCACAGGATTGCTACCACACTCCTAGGACATGGTCTTTTTGTGTGTATGTGGTGCTGGGGATTGGACCCAGGGGCCTTCTACCTCCGAGCTACACCTCCAGCCCTATTTTATTTTTATTTGGAAACAGGGTCTCATTAAGTTGCTGACAGCCTCACTAAGTTGCTGAGACTGACTTCAAACCTGCGATCCTCCTGTCTCAGCCTCCCAAGCAAGCCAGGCATGTGCAATTACAGGCAGTTGCGACCACGCCCGGCTTAGGACATGGTCTTCATATTAGTAAGGACATCAGAAGAGACAAGTAACCTCCAGGCCAACCCAAGGTGATGTGTGCTGAGATGCAAGGAGAGGAATTTGGCAAACTATTGTCTTTCCTCCCTTCCTGATAGGACAGGAGCCATTTTTTTGTCCCCAGTGGAATGTAACATCTCTACCACAACTAAAGCCGTCTCCTGGTTGTCTGTCTCTGCAATGGCTGTGCCTGAGCTGGCTGGGCAGTGAGCCATGCCTCTCCCCCTTTCTTTTCCCTTGCTCCCAGTCAGATTCAGTTCAAGATTTTCCAATCCTTGCTGTCCAATGTGTTACCTTCTTACTTTCCCAATGCTGCCAGGCAAGAAATCTGTAGGCACAGTGCCCGGGGCCTTCAAGGGTTTAGAAATGTCTGATGAGCTTGGGGTATAGCTCAGTGATAGAATGCTGTCTAGCATCCAAGAGGCCCTGGATTCTATCCCCAGTACTGGGAAGGGAGGAAGGGAGAAAGGAAGGAAGGATGGGAGGAAGGAAGAAGAAAGTCAGTCTGAGACATGCAAAAAATAATTGACTGCCGGGCGTGGTGGCGCACGCTTGTAATCCCAGTACTGGGAGGCCAAGACCAGAGGATCCGGGTTCGTGGCTAGCCTCAGCTACTTAGTGAGGCCATCTGCAACTTAGTGGGACCCTGCTTCAAAATAAAGAATAAAAAAATAGGGCTGGGGGTGTAGCATGGAGGTGGAATGCCCCTGGGTTCAATTCCTAGTACCGCAAAAAAAAAAAAATTATTGACTAAAGAACCCATACAAAATCAAAATAAATATTTACAAAGTATTTATAACTTAGCTCTGCTATGTATGTATATGTATATACAGTTATATATTATATATTTATATATTTTATATATATTTCAAATCTATAAGAAGAGAACAAGTGTCAGGTGTGGTGGTGCATGCCTATAATTCTAGTACTTGGGAGGTAGAGACCGGAGGATCTGGGTTCACGGCCAGCCTCAGCTACTTAGTGAGGCCCTCTACAACTTCGTGAGACCCAGTTTCAAAATAAAGGATAAAAAATAGGGCCGGGAGTGTAGCTCGGAGGTAGAATGCCCCTGGGTTCAATCCCCAGTACCGCAAAAAAAAAAATAAATAAATAAAAAGGGCTAGGGGTTTAGCTCAGAGGTAGAATGTCCCTGGGTTCAATCCCCAGTACAATCCCCCCCTACCAAATAAACCTCAAATATATACCTATCATAATATCCAATCATTCCATTCCTAGGAGTAATAAAAGGAAACTGAAAATATCTGAAACTTGCACATAAACAGTCAGAACAGCTTTATTTGTAGGGGCACCAGAGTGGAAACAATCCAAATATTTACCAATAGGTAAACAGATAAGCTCTCACATGTCAGTGGGAGTACAAAATAGCACAGCCGCTTTGAAAAACAATTGGTAATTTTTTTACAAAGTAAACATACCTATGATTCAGCAATTACATTTCTATGTATTTACTCAAGAAAAATAAAAATTATGTTTCATAAGAAAATTTGTGCTTAAATATTTATAGCAGTTTTATTTGTAACTACCACAAACGAGATAACACTAATGTTCTTCAGTGGGTAAATGAATAATAAACTATGGTGCATTTACACTATGGAATACTTCTTAGCAATAAAAATTACAAACTACTTAGCCAGGCATGCTTGTAATCCCAGTACTTGGGAGGCGGAGACAGGAGGATCCGGGTTCGCAGCCAGCCTCAGCTACTTAGTGAGGCCCTCTGCAACTTAGTGAGACCCTGTTTCAAAATAAAGAATAAAAAAATAGAACTGGGGTTGGAGCTCAGAGGTTGAATACCCCTGCGTTCAATACCCAGTACCACCAAAAAAAAAAAAAAAAACTTACCAACTACTGATGAAACTAAGCTAAAATATATTGTGGACCCAGCAGGGTGGCGCACGCTTGTAATCCCAGTACTTGGGAGGCTGAGACAGGAGGATCCCAGGTTCATGGCCAGACTCAGCTACTTAGTGAGGTCCTCCGCAACTTAGTGAGACCCTGTTTCAAAATAATGAATAAAAAATAGGACTGGGGTTGGAGCTCAGAGGTAGAATGCCCCTGGGTTCAATCCCCAGTACCGCCAAAAAAAAAAAAAAAAAAA
>PVJS01041851.1:0-17782 GCA_004027185.1 Glis glis
GTGGATGGATGGATGGATGGATGGATGTGTGGATGTGTGGATGGATGGATGGATGGATGGATGGATGGATGTGTGGATGTGTGGATGGATGGATGGATGGATGTGTGGATGGATGGATGGATGGATGTGTGGATGGATGGATGGATGGATGGATGGATGGATGTGTGGATGGATGGATTAGCAGATGGAGGAGTGCAAAGATATATGGAGAGACTGATGAAAGAGTAGATGGATGGTAGGATGCGTATGGGAATACAGGGGGGTGGATGGAGGAATGGGTGAATGAGTGGTTGTGTGAGTTGGTAGGTGGATGAAGAGATGGGAGAAAGGTCAGTGGCAGCTGGGTAGAGAATGTATGGGGCAGTTATGAAAGGGTGGGTGGGTGAGAAAATGGTTGCTGAGCTCCAGTGAGTGGGTCACGTGTTGGTGGGATTTGCTGCTTCGTGGAATCGGAGAGGTGTGTTCTGTTTCTGTTAGAGAGGTGGAGGAGTAGGAGGGTATGTGGAAGCTTGGAGAGAAGGGAGATGAGCTTAGCAGGGGTAGGTAGAAGACTGAAGCAGTGTTTCAAACTCAGCTGTTCTGAGAAAACCCCACATTTTCCAGTAGTGGGGAGCATCAGGCAGAGTGGGGGTTCAGAGCAGCCCGGGCTCCTTTGGCTATGCCACAGTGCGTGTCACTTACATCCCTTTATCTTTACAGTGCGACTGTTACCACCCTTCTCTCTCCAGGAGGGTAAAGTGGGCCTCATGGAGAATGCGTTCTGCAATATCATATATGCACGGAGCTCCGACGCAGGCCAGGACTACTTTGTGGATGAGAACATGCTGTGTGCAGGGGACTTCTCCACGGGAAGGTCCATCTGCCGGGTGAGTAAGGCCAGTTTCTGCTGACCCCTTGCCTGTTTGGCCTCATTTTCCCCAGGAGGAGCTGTGTTAGCCTCAACTATATTGCGGAGGCCCCTGGACTTCCTGTTTCCATCCCTCTATGTGTTTCTCCTGGGCTCCATCCCTTGGTATCCCCCAGACTAGCTTCTTCCCCAGCCCACCCCAGAACAAGGAAGACATCTGCTGGAAGGACCCTCACACAGCATTTGTTTTTGTTACATATTTCAAACATTTTATTGAAGCGTAACATACAAGAATAAATTATAAACATGCAATTGATGAACTTTCCAATATCATCATGTTTCCACAACATGTCACCAGCTCTCCAGAAGACCCCCTGGGGTACCCTTCTTGTCCCTGATGCCCGAGAGGAACCACCACCTTCGCTTTTAACCTCAGACTCAATTCTGAGTTTTTTTGCAAAGGGAATTTACAGTCAGCACTCTTGTATCTTGGCATTATAGTTATGAGATTCGTCCACCTGAAACATGTAGTTTGTTCATTCATTGCTCTGTAGTGTGCTACTGTGTGAATTCTATTTTTCAACTTTGTGGTTGGTGGATAGTGAGTAGTTTCCACATTGGAGGTGCTACGAGTGGCTATGCTACGCACAGTTTGCTTGTCTATGGGGCAGAGGTGAACACTGTATCTCTCATTCTATTTCATAGAAGCCCCTGAGTAGAATTGCCAGAGGAAAAGGTGTGTGTGTTGAGCTTTTGCAGAGGTTAGCAAGCAGCCCTTTCTCCAGCAACGGATGAGAGCTTATGTCTTCTCCATCACTTGGCACTTTCCCTGTCTTCTCATTTCGGCCACTTTGTTGAGTGTGCATGGGTTTGTGATTTTCATTTGCATTTTCTTGATGAAATTGTATAGTTTGGTGAACTTTCCCATGCTGACACAGCATGTGCCCTCTCACACCCCCTTCTTCTTCTGTTTTTTACCCGGTCTGCTCAAAGGTCCCTCTGTCCATACAGCTATCCTCTTGGGCTGCAGACAGTGTTTTGTCCTCGGCCACCAGGTACCCCGGCATGGGGAACAGAGGGAAGGGTCCACTTGTTGATAGATGCAGATCTGCGACCGTGTGACTGGAGAATCGGTGCTGGAGCTCTGCGACCGTGTGACCTGAGAATCAGTGCTGGAGACCCAAGAATCGGTCCTGGAGCTCTGCAACTGTGTGACTAGAGCATCGGTGCTGGAGCTCCTTGACCGTGTGACCCGAGAATCGGTGCTGGAGCTCCTTGACCGTGTGACCAGAGCATCAGTGCTGGAGCTCCTTGACCGTGTGACCTGAGAATCGGTACTGGAGCTCCTTGACCGTGTGACCCGAGAATCGGTACTGGAGCTCCTTGACCGTGTGACCCGAGACTCGGTGCTGGAGCTCCTTGACCGTGTGACCCGAGACTCGGTGCTGGAGCTCCCACCTGGGGATCTGTTGGAGCTCCAGATACCTGGTATCTCTGACCCCACAACCCCCTCCCACTAACTCCTCTCTCTCTCTCTCGCTCTTTCTCTCTCAGGGTGATTCCGGGGGCCCCCTAGTCTGCTACCACCTCGGTGCGTGGGTCCTGGTGGGACTGGCCAGCTGGGGCCTGGACTGCCGGCACCCTGTCTACCCCAGTGTCTTCACCAGGGTTGCCTATTTTACTGACTGGATCAGCAGTGTCAAAAGGCTCAATCCTCCCCCGGACCCCGCGTTCACTTTTCCTCACACGGATGTTCCGAGGCAGTCACCGAGGGCTGCTGGCTCGCCTGGGCCCCACGGCACTCTCACGCCCACAGCAACAAGGCTCCTCCTGCCACTCATCTTCACATCACCGTGGCAAGCCCCTGGGTGACTGCCGGGCCCTGGCCATCCCCTCTGCTCAGGCCCTGTTTCCTGCTCTGTGGCCCCATTGCTCCAGCCCACCAGCAACCCAAATGGTTTCTTTTCCTTAGCTTCTCTGTCCAACATCGGCCACTCCCCAACCAAGCCCAGCAAACCAAACCAAATAAAAGACTCAGCATCCTGTCCTCTTCCCTTGGCTCGCGGCCTTCCCTTGGCTCGGCTGTCTGGCTCAACGAGGAAGGAAATGAACTGCCCAGGGAGATTCAAGCATGGGCCCCGGGGAGAAAGCGGGGTCACAGGGGCATGCTAAGGGGTGCCGGGGAGCTGGGACACCCACGAGGCAGCGTCCAAGGTCTGTCTGCCTGAGCAGACTGCTCCTGCTGTGGGGACCAACAGGTCCTTCAGAGGAGGCCAGGCAGCAGGCGTAGTGAGTCACAGCAGACAGATGAGGCCCTGCTGCCAGGCTGAAAGCTGAAGGCTCAGCCAGCAATGCTCAGCGTTCCCTTCGTGCGATGCACCTTGCACCCTGCTTACCTGCCCCCGTAGGCCTCACCCTCGCCATCGCTGCAGGGACCAACCCGCTGCCCACTTCCCAGGCCTCAGCCCTCCATGAACCAGCTCTCTGCTGTCCTAGGCCCAGGTCACACTCCCCCAGCCAGCATCCACCCGCCTCCAGTGGTTGGAGCCATGTGTCACCTTGTTTACTTAGCCGAGCTGGCACTCAGTGCTCCAGCAATAGGCCCTGGAGTAGGGTCCTAGGCTGTCCTTTCTGAAAATACACCAGAGTCCTCATGCAGCCAGGAGGACCCCAGGGCTTCACAGTGCAGCCCGCCCCAGCCTTCAGAGCTATGGTTTAGCACGGTCTGCACAAATCAGGCTCCATTCTGAGATTTTAGTGCAAATTCTTTTCAATCCTGGTGTTTTCCAAATTTCCTGGGTCCTCGCCTAGCTGGAGTATGGCCGGACTCCCATTCACGCTCCCAGCAGGATCTCCCCATCTTCCACTCTCTGCTGCTCAGGCAGGAGCTGCCATCTCTAAATGCTTTTGTGGAGGCTCAAGGAAGTGTCTTCCCAGCGTCCACTCCCTCGGGGACTTTACTGATGCCCCTTGCCTCTGCCCAGACCTCCTCTACCAAAGTGCCAGTGTGCCTGGTTGTCCCCCCACTGCTAGCGTTGGGTCTTGGAGCTCCATGGTGTCTGGAAGGCAAAAGGCAAACCCAATCATGGGTCCTCCCAGTGGGACCACTCAATACCTGGGTGGCCTGCGAGTTACTGATACCACGTGTGGTCTACTCATGAGCTTCCCAGGGCCAGGGAGACTGGGCAGCTCCGTGTCAAGCCCCAGCGCCTTCGCTGGCCTTTTAGGTACCTCAGTGGCCTCAGACTGGCTGGGCTCAGGAGCCTGGGCACTGTCCATCCTATTTCAGGGTTGAGGCGGTTCCCTGTCCTCTTGGACATTCTCATACAATAAAACAAGGAATCACAACATGGGGTTGCAACAAGGGATCATCCACACAACAGATCAACGAAACCTCAGCTGCAACTCAGCTGGTCTCCCTTTTATATGAAACCAATTTTAGTGTTTAGTATTTATACCCCAATTTAGCTTATTTTGGGGTGGGGGATACTGGGGGATGTATTCCAGGGGCATTCTACTGCCAAGCTATACAACCAGCCCCTTTTCTATACATATATATGTATGTATGTATGTATGTATGTATTTATTTATTTATTTTGCGGTGCCGGGGATTGAACCCAGGGGTGTTCTACCTCCGCGCTACGCCCCCGGCCCTATTTTTTATGCTTTATTTTGAAACCGGGTCTCACAAAGTTGCAGAGGGCCTCACTAAGGAGAGAGAGAGAGAGAGAGAGAGAGAGACAGGGAGAGAGAGAGCGAGAACTGAGGCTGGCCGCGAACCCGGATCCTCCGGTCTCCGCCTCCCAAAGTACTGGGATTACAAGCGTGTGCCACCACGCCCGGCTTATGTATTTATTTTGAAACAGGGTCTTTCTAAGGTGGTGAGGGCCTCACTAAATTGCTAAGACTAGCTTCGAACCTGAGATCCTCCTGTCTCCGCCTCCCAAGTACTGGGATTACAGGCATGTGCCACCATGTCTGGCTACAACCAGCCTTTTTAATTTTTTTATTTCAAAACAGGGTCTTTCTAAGTTGCTGAAGGTCTGGCTAAGTTGCTGAGGCTGGCCTCGAACCTGTGATCATCTTGTTCCAGCCTCGCAAGTACTGGGATTACAGGTGTGCACCACCACGCCCAGCTGATTTTGCTTCTTTTTAATGCTGGGCTGAAGCCCATTAGGGTTGAGCAGCTACTTGAGATGATATAGAAAGTAAGTAGTGGAGCCAGGCGTGGTGGCGCACGCTTGTAATCCCAGTACTTTGGGAGGCAGAGACCGGAGGATCCGGGTTCGCGGACAGCCACAGCTCTCGCTCTCTCTCTCTCTCTCTCTCTCTCTCTACTTAGTGAGGCCCTCCGCAACTTCGTGAGACCCGGTTTCAAAATAAAGTATAAAAAAAATAGGGCTGGGGGTGTAGCGCGGAGGTAGAACGCCCCTGGGTTCAATCCCCGGTACCGCAAAAAAGAAAGTAAGTAGTGGAATAGGAATGCTAACCCAGGTCTCTCCTGAGAGAGTTTGAACACCTTTGTTCTTGTCTCCCTCATAAGCTGGGCTAGATGCCTGCTGCCCCAGCCTGACCCCTAGGGGAGGCTTAATCTGACCTGTCCCAAGAGTGAGCCCCAGACACTCAATCTGCAAGAGAGAGACTGGGGGCCTGGAGGGTCTCTGGAGGGGGTCATCAGGTAGAGAAGGACTTGAATATTCTGTGGCTAGCACCTTCTTGCCCTCCCAGTCAATGGTTCCAACAGAAGTAGACCTCAAGGCCACCGTTATCACAGCGCACATGTCAGAGGTGTTACCCACACCAGAGGTGGTAGGAGACTAATGCTCTATTGCTCAGCTGCACGACCTCCAAAATTAGAGATTTTTATTCTTTTTTTTTTTTTTTGCAGTACTGGGGATTGAACCCCGGGGGCATTCTACCTCCGAGCTACACCCCCAGCCCTATTTTTTTATTCTTTATTTTGAAACAGGGTCTCACTAAGTTGCAGAGGGCCTCACTAAGTAGCTGAGGCTGGCTGCAAACCCGGATCCTCCGGTCTCAGCCTCCCAAGTACTGGGATTACAAGCGTGCACCACCAAGCCCGGCGGTTAGTGATTTTTAAAGTTAAAGAAAAGCAAGTATCTAAAAGCAAGTGAAGGAGCCAGGCATGGTGGTGCACACCAGTAATGCTAGTACTGGAGAGGCTGAGACAGGAGGGTCACAGGTTCAAGACCAGTCTCAGCAGCTTAGTGAGACCTTGTTTCAAAATAAAAAATAAAATAGGGCTGGAGGTGTAGCTTGGAGGCAGTATGTCCTTGGGTTCCATCCCCAGTACCAAAAATTGAATGAAATGCAATTGAATCTAGCGGGTTTATTCATGTTTTCCTTCGGTTTCAGTAACACACTTGAAATCCATCTTAGCTGTCGAGCTTTTCCTGGGACTGCTGTGCCAGTTTCTTTCGCCATTCACCTACTGGGGGTGTCGGGTCTGTTGCCAGTTTTGGACACGACAAATAAAGCTACTTGTGGAAAGAGTTCTGTGCAGACACGAGTCTTCATTTTCCTGAGATAAATATCAAGTAACGCAACTGCTGATTCACATGGGAAGTATATGATTAGTTTTAATTTTTTCTAAGAAACAAACTATTTCCCAGAATGGCTTTATCATTTTACAGTCCCTCCAGAAATAAATGACAAATCGGTTTCGTGCTATCTTCACCAGCATTTGATAATATCACTAATTTCCATCTTAGCTGTACCAATTGGCATGTGATAATTCTCACTAGGTTACTAATATGCATTTAATTAATGATTAATGAAGTTGAGCATCTTTTATGGCTTGTTTTCCAAAAATATGTCTTCTTGGGTAAAATGTATCTTAATGCCTCTTTCTTACTTTTTAAATGAATTATTTCTATTTTTGCTATTGAGTTTTTAGTTATAGATTCTAGATATAAGACTTTATTAGGTATCATGATCAGCACCAAATAATCATCAAAAAAGATCTTCATGCTTGATCACAAACAGAATGGTGGTAAAATATCCAAGTACTAGTTAACTTTTTACTGCTTTTATTGGTGCATTGTAATAACCCAACATAGTGAGACTCAAAGTGACACAAACACACGTGTGTGCAGGTCTTGGTGTTTCCTTTCAGGCCCCACCCTGTTACCCGCCCCTTCCCATACAAAATAGTGAAATTGGTAGTGATAACTTCCTGTTGGACATAGCATTATTTGAGCTGTTTCCTTCCTCAATACTCCTTTTTCCCCTCCTCTCCTCCCTCCCTCACCCCCTTCCACTATTCCACTGGTCTCTCTCCTCAATTAAAATCTCTTTTGTCTCCTATTTTCTCTCTAGCTTCGAAATACTAGAGAAAACTTATGATCCTTGACTGTTTTAGGTGTCCCAGCACTAGTCCAGACTCTCTAGGTAAAAATGAGAGAGAAACAGAGTAAGCCCACTCCCTTTGGCCTCATGATCAGAAACTTTAAAAAGGGCTTACACAGATAATTATAGACCCAAACTAACCCCCAAAAGATTGCACACATTGTGCAAGGTAAAATGGTCAACATTTGGAGAAGATTGGCCGTCAAAAGGCTCATTAGATCTAGGTGTCACCCAACACATTTGGAACCAAGTAACAGGTAGCCCAAAATGTTCAGACCACTTCCATTGACAATTGGCTCCAATTGGTTCAACCCCCTTCCCATGGTTGTGAGGTCCTATCTACTCTAGTGATCAGTCAAAAATCGGAGGCAGCAACCAGATGAAGCCTGACTATCGCCCATTTAAAAAATCCCCCAGAAAAACCAGATCTGCCACGTTACAACAGCTACCAGCCCCATCGACACCCATCACCACCTCCTAGCCCATCCGACCAGCCATCCAGTCTGGCGAGAGGGACCCTGACTCTGCCATCCTCCTGTGCCAACCCCACCAGCAACATCTGATAGAGCTACAGAGGAGTCCTGTTCAACAACAACAACAAAACCTGAAAAGCCACAGGCGCTGGATGACCTTCTCTAGTATATTTTCCAAATGCACAATCCTACTTGGCCTGATTGCCAGCAGCTTCTCCTGACTCTTCTCTACACACCAAAGAAAGACTCTACATTTTTTTTTTTTTTGCAGTACCGGGGGTTGAACCCAGGGGTGTTCTACCTCCGCGCTACACCCCCGGCCCTATTTTTTATGCTTTTTATTTTGAAACCAGGTCTCACAAAGTTGCGGAGGGCCTCACTAGGTAGAGAGAGAGAGAGAGAGAGAGAGAGAGAGAGAGCTGAGGCTGGCCACGAACCCAGATCCTCCGGTCTCCGCCTCCCAAAGTACTGGGATTAGAAGCGTGCGCCACCATGCCCGGCAGACATTTTGTATGCAGAAGCCTGCTGGGCTACAAAAAACTCCCCAGCAGAAGTCCCTATCCCCAGGCTGGCCCTGGAAGAAATCCAGCCCCATTTAAAGATACTTCAACAAGATGGTATTATCACAGTGTGTCAGTCTCGGTGAAAAAAAGCCAGAAACCCAGGGCTATCTACCAGTGCAGGACTTGTGGGACATCAACCAGGCCACCGTCACCCTACGTCTTCTAAATTTGCTAAACCGCCACTGCAGCCTGGTTCACATGCTCAGACTTCTTCAGTACCCATCTGACTCCTGTGAGCCAAGAACTGTTTGCCTTTGAATGAGAAGACCCAGAAGCTAAAACTACAAACCGGTGCACCTGAACTCGATTGCCTCAGGGGTTTAGGAACTCCCCCACTATTTTTGGAGAGGCCCTGGCCTGTGACCTCAAATCTTTTCCTTCCTGCACCTTGGGCTACCCCCTCCTCCATATGTTCATGTTCATGACCTCTTCCTCAGACACAAGACTCTTAAAGGCTGTGCCGGAAAAGCAGCCAGCTGCTCTCTGTGGTCACAAGGTCTCTGAACCGGCCCAGGTCTGTCAACAAAAAGTAAAATATCTGGGATTCACCATCCAAAAAGAGGAGAGACTGTTGCAGGCAGGGAAAAAGGAAACAATGCAAGCTGTTTCTGCCAACCCGAGAACCCTCCGGGAATTTCTGAGAGTGGTAGGAGTCTGTCACGTTTGGATTCCAAACTTTGCTGTCGCAGGAAAACCCCTTTGTGAAGAAAAAAAGAACAGGCTTTTCAATAACTTAAAAGGCAACTGCTAAAAGCCCTCTACCTTGTTTGTTTAAAAAAAAAAAAGGAAGACAGCAGTCCAGGTTTTGGTCCAGCAACGAACGCCAGGCTTACTATATGAGAACTCTCGTATACAGCTGAAGGTGGTACATACCTTGAATCCAGTCACCTTGCTGCCACTCAGTGATGAGCCACCGATCCGGGACTGTAGAAAAGTGCTGACGTAAACCCACTCAGGGAGGCCAGACTTAAAAGCAAACAATGGACCACCTTTGTCTCAGAAGTCACCCAGGATGTGGCAGTTGCTCTGGGGTGCCACCTGGGAGCTGCACTCCGCATATAGACCACAGAGTTCAGACAAAATAAATAGGGCTAACAAAAATGGGTATTAAAAAATATGTCAGGAGCTGGGCATGGTGGCACATGCTTGTAATCCCAGTACTTTGGGAGGCAGAGACCGGAGGATCCGGGTTCGTGGCCAGCCTCAGCTCTCTCTCTCTCTACTTAGTGAGGCCCTCAGCAACTTCGTGAGACCCGGTTTCAAAATAAAGTATAAAAAGTAGGGCTGGGGGTGTAGCACAGAGGTAGAACGCCCCTGGGTTCAATCCCCGGTACCGCAAAAAAAAAAAAATTTAATCCCAGTACTTTGGGAGGCAGAGACTGGAGCATCCGGGTTCACGGCCAGCCTCAGCTCTCTCTCTCTCTCTCTCTCTTTCTCTCTCTCTGTCTCTCTCTCCTTAGTGAGGCCCTCTGCAACTTCGTGAGACCCGGTTTCAAAATAAAGTATAAAAAAATAGGGCCGGGGGCGTAGCGCGGAGGTAGAACGCCCCTGCGTTCAACCCCCGGTACCGCAAAAAAAAAAAAAAAGGTTCAAGCCTTACCCTTAGTCATCCTGTTTAAAATTACACCCCTTTGTCTGCAGGACCATTTTGTCCCTCCGGGAAAGCCCCCTCCCCCCAAAAAAGGGGAGAAAAACCAAAAACTGCTACATTCCAGTTACCGAGTTGGCTTTCTCTTTTCCCCTCTCCTTGTCTTTATACTCTGTTCAAGGTTGCAGTCCTAGCTAAAATGTAAACATCTGAAAAGAAAAACTATAACTCTTTAAAGTCCAGGCCACCCTAAAACTGGGATAGGTCATTTTCATTAGTTCTTATTTTGTTAAAAAATGTACAAAATTGTTTCAAAATGTAAAGCCAAGAAGGGAATTATGGCAGACCAGAACCAGTATGTAGGGATGAGAGAGAGAGATGTAAAGAAGGTACATGAGAATGAGAAATTTTGGTGAGGAAGGGTAAAAAGAAAGGAGAATGGGTGCTTGCTTGTTATCAGGAGGGTTTATTGTGTACACCTGTTGGGTAATGAAGGTTGCCTGTTCAGATGTCTGGATGGTGTGAGTGGTTTGTCCCAAGTAACAGAATAGGATGGCCACTCTAGCGGCCGAATTACACTTTTAACATCACCCTTTGTCTGCTGCTGACTTGCAAGAGCTTCAGACTCCTGCTGAATGTCTTTCTGTGGTGATGCCATAATCTTAGGTTGTGAAAATAATGGCTGCTGCCCGACAGAGGCTTGGAAATAAGGCCCGGTTTTTCTTTTAAATGCGTGGTGAGGCTTCGTGGCACTGAAGAACTTGGAGTTATAGACTAGTGGTGTACCATGGGATAGGGCTGGGACACTAAATGTGTCTTTTGTGAAGGTTGATGGGCCCCTGAAGGTCCCGATGGAATTAGAAGGGAGCTGAGCGGTACCAGCAGTATTTTGTCCACTGCTCACATACTGGGCAGAAGACCGATTTGGCAACACTTGAGGGTGATTAACTGGTAAGAAACTAGAAGACTGATTGGCATCTGGTGCTTTGGTTAATGTCTGATTCCCATTTCTGGGGCCAGGCTCAAGTTGAAGACTAACTGGTGGATGCTGGGAAGTCGTCTGTGAGGCGGGCAACATCTGAGGGGAAACTGCAGAAAGGACTGGGTGAAGAACTCCACTAACTGACAAATCCAAAGTCATGGGCTGGGCTGAAGTTTGTCCTTCTGCTCCAAGGGCCAGCTGCAGTTCTTGGTTCTATATTTGGGAGATCTTTTGAACAGTTAAAGGGGAAACTTGGAGCTGTGAAATGACTGTAGGCCCAAGGACATATACAGGCAAAACAGTAGACCAACCTTGAACCACAGGCAAAATATGGGCCTGCGTCATCTTTGGCTGCTGCTGTAACCCCAAAATTTGCTTTAAAACACTGCTTGGGTATTACACTTTGTTAAACGCTAACAAACAACAGTTACATAGTTTTTTTTAGGAATAACACAAAACAGAATTATCAGGAATAAAACAAGTACCATTTGTATCTTTGTATAAACCTGGAAAGACTATCACCATTTTGTTTTGTTTAGATGCCATTATTTTAGTAATCTTACATTTTATATTTTAGGAGTCCTGTATATTTTGGGAAGTTATCAATATACATTAGGAGACACAAGTTTTATAACTTTACCAAAGGTAGATCAATATTTTTAAGAAAACCAAATTGTTTTAAACCTAGAATACATAGAACCAACCTTATTATACATTGAAACTTTTTTATATATCTTATCATTTATAAACCACTTGCAACTTCCTCAAACCCTCTGCAACTTACTTAACCCTCTGATTTTTGTCATACAAAATTTTTCCACCTAAAAGCATTTCCCACTTCCTTTTAACTTTTTTATTAAATCATATTATTATATATCATTATATTGCTAATATAATTATATTTTATTATAATATCAATATTAATATAACAGTATAATTCATATAATATTTCATCATAAAATTATTGTAATGTTTTATTATAACAATTATAATATACACTATAATATTTTATTGTAATATTATATATTATATTTTATTATATTATAACGTAATATGTTTAATTATATTTTATATATTTAATTATAATATATTTTATTATAATATTGCTGGTATCATAAAACATTTTTTCCAAAGACAAAAGCAATAAACATTGTATTTGAAAACATCCTACAGAGGTAAACGTAATCTTGATTGACCAGGGTCTTTTTAGGAAAAAGGTATGTGTTAAAAATTTTAAGGACATCTTTAATTTTATGAGCAAATCTTAAGTTTATTCAGTCGTTAAGATTTATTTAAGTTATGTGAACTCAGAGGCATTTGATTTTATGTTTTCTTTAAATTTCATTTTATTTATTTATTTATTTTTTTATTTTTTTGTGGTACTGGGGATTGAACCCAGGGGCATTCTACCTCTGAGCTCCACCCCCAGCCCTATTTTTTATTCTTTATTTGGAAACAGAGTCTCACTAAGCTGTGGAGGGCCTCACTGAGTAGCTGAGGCTGGCCACGAACCTGCGATCCTCCTGTCTCAGCCTCCCAAGTACTGGGATTACAAGCGTGCACCACCATGCCCGGCGTTTCTTTAAATTTTATGAGCACTCACTGAATATGCCAATTTGTAGTACCATGTAGACAGACACATTACACATATAACACAACAAACAACATCAACAGGTAGGAGATAAGAGGGTTACAGATTTTATATATATATATATATATATATATATATATATATATCCCAGAGTGAAGCCAGAGCTAGAGCTAGAGCTTTTGGAAAGCAAGACATACCTTGTCAAGGAGTTTATAGTATGACACAGACATGGGGAAACCCTGTGCAGTTGGCCCTGGTCAGTCTACGAGCCATGGGTGACTCTGAATCAAACCGATTCAGGTGGCCACTTAGTCTCCCATGGCAGGCAAATGCTTCAACCATTACCACTGTTTTTTTTTTTTTTCCTCTTTTTAGGACACAAACAGAGAATTAACCCTTGAATTGCTGTTGAGTAAATACAGGAGGAGAAAAAACCCAAAAAGAGAGACCTAGAAAGCCTCTATTGAGACAAAACAAAAATAAATCAGAACACCAATATATGCACGCACACCCAGGTAAAAATCCATGAGCTCAGGGGAAAAGGAAAGGCCTTAGTTCTGGTAGTAAAAACAGCTATATTATGCTGCAAATTTATATAGGTGTTTGTGTATGAAGACTCTTGTTTTTGAAGCAACATTAGAAAAATGGAATTATAAAATTTTTAAAGCCTGAGATATGCATCCCTTAATATTTTAAAAGCCAAACCTTATTTTGAGCAGGGGTCAGTAAAGGGTGAGTGAGGGCCTTGTAATCCTGAGTTAGTTTACAGCTAGATGACATAACTTCAAGAATTTCTTTGTAAAAGAGTTCTGGAAAACATTTTTTTGTTCTTTAATTTCTTAAATACCTGAAAGGGTAAAGATTTATGTCTCAGATTTTGTCTTTGAGCCCTGATGACAGGGAAAGCTGCATTTTTCTTTCTTTCTTTTTTTTTTTTTTCGGTACCGGGGATTGAACGCAGGGGTGTTCTACCTCCGCGCTACGCCCCCGGCCCTATTTTTTTTATGCTTTATTTTTGAAACCGGGTCTCACGAAGTTGCGGAGGGCCTCGCTAGGTAGAGAGAGAGAGAGACAGAGAGAGAGAGAGAGACAGGAGCGAGGAGAGAGGAGCGCGCATGCGCACTGAGGTTGGCCGCGAACCCAGATCCTCCGGTCTCCGCCTCCCAAAGTACTGGGATTACAAGCGTGCGCCACCATGCCCGGCCAGAGCTGCATTTTTCTATCTGGAGGTGGCAATCCACACTCTAGTGGGGCTGGGGGGTTGCTGAATCCTAACCACTAGACCACTCTAGCTCCATTAGGAAAGAGGGTGCAGGGAAGAGTGAGGGGTGGAGAGAAAGGGGAAGGGGAAGCAGCCGGGGCACCACACGCGGGCGTTTGATGGCTGCAGCACAGCAGCAGCGGTTATGGGAGGTGGGTAACCAGCAGCCCTGGGAAGTGGGACGGTGGCGCCGTGGGAGGTGGAACACAGATGGCCTTGGGAGGTGGAATGCTGACAGCCACAGCTGTGGGAAACTGCGCAACAAAACCAGCTAGGAAAAACTGCGGCAGGCAAGGGAGGGGCGGAGCGGATGGGAGGGTAGACCGGGCCATGACTGGGAGG
Source organism: Glis glis (assembly GCA_004027185.1). Lineage (NCBI taxonomy): Eukaryota > Metazoa > Chordata > Mammalia > Rodentia > Gliridae > Glis > Glis glis. The sequence goes on from PVJS01041851.1 coordinate 14,017, forward strand.
CCGGATCAGGAGGGGCAATGGGAGAGTCGGGGAGGATTTCTTTTTCCCTGGGAAGTTTTGTTTTAAGGAGAAGGACTTGGCAGAGAAAGCGAGTTTTACAGAGTAAGAGCCGAGAATGGAGAGGAGAAAAAGTTTGAAAATTAAAGGAGTTTTTCTTCTGTCCTTGGAGTAGCTGGGCGTGATGGTACATGCCTGTAATCCCAGGACTTGGGAGGCTGACACAGGAGGATCGCAGGTTCCTGGCCAGCCTCAGCTACTTGGTGAGGCCCTCAGTAACTCAGTGAGACTCTGTTTCAAAATTTTTAAAAAAATGGGGCTGGGGGTGTAGTTTGGAGGTAGAATGTCCCTGGGTCCAATCCCTAGTACCAAAAAAAAAAAAAAAATGGAGGTAAGAAGACTGTGAGATGATATATTCAAAAGGCTTAGAGGAAATATGTGTCAACCAAGAATTCTATGTCTAGCCAAACTCTCCTTCAAAAATGAACTTGACATAAGTACATTCCCAGTTTAAAGAGAAAATTTTCTGGCTAGCAAACTGGCCTTATAATAAATACTAAAGAAAGTCTTTACTATGATAGGAAATGTTACCAAATAGTAAATCAAACTCAAACGAGGAAATAACAAAGAAATGGCAAATAAGGAGACAAGTTTGCCTGATTCTATCTCTTTCTTCTCTTAACTGAAATTAAAAGGCTCAAGGGTGTATCAAGTATTAAAACATTGTGTTGAAGGGTTTCTATCATAGTTTCAAAGAACTACTGGTAGTCGCTGGCTCCGGCAGCTAGGAGTGCGATGGGAAGAGCTGCCAACGCGCGTTGCTGGCATCAGGCCTCCCAACACCAGTTGAGATCCGCTTGCCCTCCAGGCCAGAGCTACTCACACCAAGGGAGCAGGAATTGGCCTGTTCATGACTGCTATCCAAATTGAGCAAAAGAATTCTCAGACAACTGGTAACACAAAGATGTTCAAGGGACACAGATAATGCAGGGATGTGCGGAGAAGTTTCTCTATACCAAGCAGGGCCTTGTGAGCGGGGGTAATGAATGGGATTTCAGGGAGCTTTCAGTATTTCTGCTCCCGGGAGCAGTGGAAATCTAACAGAAAGACCTGGCCCAGGTACATAGTGCATCTGTGCACCCTAGAACCGGAACCAATGAGCCTTCTGTCCTCTCAGGCCTTACTCCGCGGAGCAGCACAGACTCCGAGACAAAAGTCAGCACATTTTCTAGCCAAACTACCTTTATTCAGACAGACATGCAGCACCTCAAAGTTCAGCTTCTCACCCAGGCACACTCTCCCTCCTCTCTCGACCCCTGTCCTCCCTCCGCCCACTCTCTGCCCACCACCTACCCTCCCGATACCCTCGCCCTAACCTCCCCATGCTGAGGACCAGCGGGACAGCACTGTGCGAGGAGCCTCTGGCTCTTTGGGGTGCAGGATGCACTGAGGGTGAGCCCTCGCCAAGGCCCATCCTGAGGGTGGGCACCCTGGGACTGCCCACTGTCCCTACTGGCTTCAATGCCTCTTCTTCTTCTTCATCTTCCGGGGCCCTGATGACTCGCGCTTCTTCTGAGGCTGGGAGCCTCCAACAAGGCCCAGAGCCACACCTTGCCCTCCAGATGCCTCCAGGGCAGGCTCAGAGCAGGGTGCCGTTTCCACCTGGGATGGGCCTCCAAGGACAGCTTGCTCCATGGACGTGGTGGCTGGACGTAGGCTGGGGTGGAGGCCCCTTCTCTGCTGCGGCGCTCGACCTCCAGGGCAGAGGAGGTCCATGCCAGGGCCCTGGCTGTGGGACAGTCCCCAGGGCAGCAGACGGTGCTGGGAGGTCAGGAGGAAGGCCAGGCTGGAAAGGTCATCATCATCCTCATTGCACCCTACTGCTGTCCCACGCGGCCCCCCAGCAGGAGAGGCTCTGTTGGGACTCACTGGACCTCTTGTCCCTAGGCTCAGGGAGGTGGCCCTGTGGTCCTGAAAAGCAGTGCGGGGCCAGGTGGCACCGAGGGAGGGAGACCCATGACACCCTGAGTCCGTGGCAGCATCCTTAGGCCCCAGCAACTCTGCATCCGTGGCCCTTCCTCTCGGAAGCTCCTGGGAGGTGACCTGTGGGGGGCGGGCCTCTGTGCCGACCCCTCGGGCACCGCGGCCATCTCGCTCTGCACCTTGGAAGGCTGCAGACATAGAATCGCTTGAGTCCAGTTGAGGGGCAGCGCGATTCCGCGGCCCCCGCACACCCCCTTTCTCCGTGGAGGACTGAAGGCGCTTCTCCAGAAGCTGCAGGAGGAAATGGGCGCTTGCTCATCTGCACAGGGCATGGGAGGGTGAGAGAGGCTGGGGACGGGGGTTGGGGACAGGAGCTGGGAACTGGGGCTGTCACCTGTCTAGATCTCAGAGACAGACCTAGTCTCTGCCAGCCCACCTGGTGGGGCTCCTTCCGGCCCTGCACCCCGAGCCTCTCCCTGGCTCTCCTGTCTCTTTCCGTCTTGTCCATCCCCCACGCCCACCCCCACCGAGGAGCAACCATGCTCAAGAAGCTGCGAGTCCCCAGCTGGATAGGCTAGCCCCGCTTACCCAAGGCTTTTGAGCAGGGCGTCCACCATTCCTGGTCTACCTCATGTCCTCCCTCACCTGTCTGTCTGGTGTTCGTCTTCTGGAGGGTGGGGTCCCTCTCGGCCCTGTCTACCTGGTACCCCATGCTGCTCTATTCTGCCTGGTGTTTCTGGCTCCCTGGCTCTGCCTGGTGGCGCTCTCTGCCCTCGTCTATCGGGGCTCGCCCACTCCTCTGTCCATCTGGTATCGCTTTCTTTCCTCTTCTACCTCATGAGGCTTTGCTTGCCAGTGTACCTGTTTGTCCCGTGTCCTGGTCTTCCTAGTGTCTCCATCCCCCTTGTTCTACCTGGAGTCCCTCTCTCCTTGCTCTACCAGGTCTCCCCCTTCAACTAATACTTCTGGTGACCACGCCCTGGTCTACCTGTCACTTCTCCATCTCTTGTCTACTTGGTGTCCCCTTTGCCCCAGGTGGACCCAGTGACCCTCCCTGCACTGCCGACCTGGTCTTGGGTCAGTCCTTCTTCCTGCTCAAACACCTTGCTCAGGGTCAAGATGTCTATGTCTGGTCCAGGGGAGAGCAATTCGTCCAGGAATTGGGGGTGAATGATGGTATCCACCTGGACAAAGAAGGAATAGGGCATGGCTGTCCTTGGTAGGAACAACCCCAGGCCCAAGGAGACCTCCAGGAAGAACAGGATGCAATAACAACCCCTCACTAGTCCACACCTCGGGGTTGTTACATTATCATGACCTCTAGCCCCCCCTCCCACACACACTCACACTACTTAGTACTAAGGGATCAAGCTTAATTCCAAGGGCCTGGGGTACCATTCCCAGAATCTTGCAGACACCAGGGCTCCAGGTCCAGCCTACCCTGGTGACAAAGTCCCTCTGGGAGCACAGCTTGTCAATGTAGCTCAGGAAACCCGGGTCCGGGTCCATGCGGTCTTCAGGCTGCTGCTGCAGTCCGTCCTCTTCCCAGGTTCCGTCGGGCTCCCTTGGGGCTGAGGGACCAGGCCTGACCAGCGACTCCATGATGTCAACGTACTCCTGCACGGCTTCAGGAGGGATCTCCCTCGGTGCCTTGTTCTGTGGCGGCAGCTGGCGCTTGGGTGCCAATGGGCGGGCAGGCCGGGACTTGGGACCAGTCTTCCTGGAGGTGCACACTAGGACAGGGAGGAAGAGGAGGATGGTGTGTGGACAGGGCTCCAGCTGCACC